>JAXQQM020083566.1:0-26759 GCA_034641835.2 Pinus albicaulis
CTCTCTCTCTCTCTGTCTTCCCCCCCCCCTCTCTCTCTCTCTCTCTGTCTTCCCCCCCTCTCTCTCTCCACCTGCACCCTATCTTTCTCCCTCTCTCTCCTCCCATCTCTCTCTCTTAGTCCCCCACTCTTTCTCTCCCTCTCTCTCTCTCTCCCTCTCTCTCCTCCCATCTCTCTATCTCTCTCTCTCTCTCTCTCTCTCTCTCTCTCTCTGTATGTCTCTCCCCCCTATCTCTGTGTGTGTGTGTCCCCCTCCGCCCCCCTCTCTCTCTCTCTCCACTTGCACCCTATCTCTCTCCCTCTCTCTCTCTGTCTTCCTCCCCTCCCCCTCAACCCCTCTCTCCACCCCCACCCCCATCTCTCTCTCTCTCCCCTCCCTCCACTGCCCCCCCTCCCCCCCTCTCTCTCTCTCTCCCATCCCTCCACTGCCCCCGTCCTCCCCCCCCCCCCCCTCTCTCTCTCTCATTATTATCATTATCATTATCATTATCATATCATTTAACATGTACAATCCACATCATGTAGCAAACAAGATCATCTTATCAATTATTATATCATCAAAGAAACAATAAACATATTATCATATAAAATATACAAAATAAACACATACACATTACGCATGCAAAAAAATTAAATATTATATCATCTTACAACACAATTGTTTTATCTAATTAGCATAAGCACAACATCATATCACTTAAACAAACAAGATTATTTTCATTTAAAAGTATGCAAAAATACACTAACATATAAAATAAAAAAAACCACATACACATATTATAACTAAAAATACACCTAAAGATAAATTCCAACATCAAATCATCTGACAAATATATCATAATATAAAAAAACACAATTATTCATAAATTTATGAAATTTTAAAGAAACATAATTTCACTTTTTTATATTAAATTAAGCAAATACATTTATTTCAGATAATTTAAATAAATAAAACATTTATATTTATGAATAAATTTGTTATATATATATATATATATATATATATATATATATATTATTTACATATTATGAACCACTAGATCTAAAACAAAAAAATTAATTTGTAAAATTATTCATTATTTTTTTCTTTTTCTTTCTCATAAAATTTTTAGTTAACACTAATCAAATATATCTATTTATTTTTATTTTATTTTTTATTAATGAATTTGTATTTATTGCAATCCACATTATTTTTAAACTTAAAAAAAATATTTGTATTTAAAAATAAACGATATAAACTCAATATAAAATAAAATAAATAAGAAATTACATCTCACATTGAACTACATTGCAAGATATTGAATAGTGCAATCCAAGATATTCTTAGAATAAAGAAAATAAAAATGGGCACCATTTCAACAAGGTTGTTTTCTTACCCATAATTAAATATAAATACTGATAAAAATAGAGTAATTCAGGAATTCGGAATGCTCGTTTTATTTTTTAATCAAAATCCACAACCTACCTTAGAATGAAAGGATGACGGAAGGGCATTTATGGTGTTGTTAATGGAACGAGACCGAAAAGGAATTATGGGAATTAAGGTTGGCTAAGTAATTCTTGAGCTAAGTTCGTATAATTAAGTAATTCTTCAGCTAATTTTATTTTATAATTCTTCAATTAATTTTGTGTAGTTTGCAATAAATTGATAGAGTGGATCACTGTGAGCAAAAGGAAATACGGGGTAAAACTAAAGACGAAAATCATTGAATGGGAAATATATATTTTTTTTGGTTCTAGGCTTTTAAATTTTCTTTTTTCTTTTTTTCTAACTATATAAGTTTCATCTTATTTTTTTAAAGTTAAAAATGTTTTTATAAACAAATTAAAATTTCATATAAAATTAATCAAAAATAATAAAAAATAAATTCATGTGCTTGCTACACTTACAAATAATTTTAAAAGACAAATAGAAACAGAGTGATGGTGAATGGAAGGGGTAAGGGTTTTTGAAGATAGATAAATACAACTTGCAGTTTTCTTACAACATGATATCACACAGAGATTGAAGAGAACCATGGCTACAATTAAATAATGATGAAAAAGAGAATTAAAACTGACCTGAAAAAGGGACATTCACTCAAATTTTCAGGTGACTTTGCTGATCAGTTACCTATAGGGTAAGTGCATGAACAAATCTAATAAATTAAATTATTTTAATTTTAAAAAATATCAAAAAAAATCATTGAAAATACACAGAAAAGACTGGAATCATTTGATAAGACCTAGATTACCATTTTCAAGCTTCAAACTTGAAAAATAACCAAATATATCCACCATGAATGATTCAATATTGAAAGTCTGGAAATAAAAATATTAGAGAAATAACAAAAGCAAAAAGGAAAGCCAGATGAATACATTTAAAATACAGAGTCGCTTTTTATAATTATCTACCAAGGTTTCGGATGTGACAGACAACATTCCTGAATGTAACTTTGTTATTTTCGGAAATGGATTTTCTCTAATTACCCTCCGATTATATAAACTTGCCTCTAGTATATTATTAAAAAAAATTAAAAGAACATCGGGAAAACTTAACTTGCTTTTCTTATACAGAGAATAGAAGAGAGAAGACAGAGAGGCTTTTTTGTTTTACTGTCTTTAGAAACAGAAAGAAGAGTAATAACTCTATAGTATTCCAGCCTAGCACAAATAGAGGAGTGATAACGCCGAGCACAAGTAGAGGAGTGATAACCTTATAGGATTCCAACCGAGCACAAGTATTCCAGGGGATTAATTGAATTTGGTACCAAGAGAAAAAATATATAAAAACATTATAAACATGTAATTAATGCGATTAGAGACCAAGAACAGAGCAAGAAGATCGAAATTATTGCGATTGCGGACCCAGAACAGAGCAAAAATATTTAGTAAATAAGAAATTAATGTGATGAGGGACCAATAACAGACAGGTAGTGAAGGAGGAGACGTAGTAGAAATAAAGTTGAATATGTTTGTAATTGCACCTTCAAAGATGAACTCTAAAGACTCATCCAACCATTGAAATGTAAATGGTTTAGATCCATGTCCCTGACGTTTAGCTCCATGTCGACAGGTTGGCTTGCTTCTTCAAAGTTTGGGATTCAATGCTCTCACAAAAAACGGGGAATGGGAAACAGGGGAAGGGAAATGACATCAAAACAGGGGAGGACAAATTAGTAGGGTGGATCATGAACTTTGATGAGGAAAGAAAATAAAACATGAATATGAATATGAATATAAAATAAATACAAGAAACAAAAAACATATAACTCTCTGGTCACAGCTGCAACTTGGTTCCCTCCTTGTTCATCCCTTCCTATTCATTCAAATTTCAATAATATGCAGTCTGTACTGACAGACAACACAAACACAATATAGACAGAAACAAACAGAGGAACTCATATGGACATACAAGAAACATACCTGTCACGGCTGCAAAAAATATGATGGTTAGGCCTTTCTGATTCCCTCCTGTCCACTCGGCTCCCTGGTTCCCTCCTCATCATTCATCCCTTCCTATTTCTCATTCAAATTGCCATTCACCCCTCATTCAAATTTCAATAATACGCAGTGTTGTACGGACAGACAACAAAAACACAATATAAACAAAAACAGAGGAACCGATTCATTCAGAAGCACCAACCACATATATATATATATAGCACCACCACCACCCAAAAAAAACATAAACATAAAGATTCCATCACTCATATCTCATAAAAATCTTGATTGACCGTTAAAAGAGCGGATCACAAAATTCTTGGTTCACCGTTAAATGAGCGGATCACAGTTGTGGTTTAGCCCCAACGTCTATAACAAAAAAAATCTTGATATGTTTTTCATGAAATTCTCTGCACATCCACATCATCTTCATCTATCCAGGTCGGTGCAAAGTCGTTAGATTTTCTTTAATTTGGAATGTTAATATTGGCAATGGTGTTGATATGTTTTTCATGAAATTCTCTGCACATCCACATCATCTTCATCTATCTAGGTCAGCGTTAGATTTTCTTTAATTTGGAATGTTAATATTGGCAATGGTGTACTATTCAGGTCCTCTACTTCCGGTGTCAACAATTAATATTACAAGGTTACCAGAGAATGAGTGAATATTTTTTTATTTCTATCTTAACCCATTCAATATAATTGACCGTCTTGACAATTACCCTTTTGTTCCTTTTTTAAATTGAAAATTACCAGTTTTTCAATATGAATTATATTTTACTCATTTTTATTTTCAGTTAAAATTTAATGCGTAATTTAATTAATAGATAAAAATGGTTTTTTTCAGTGGTTGTTTCTGCTTAATTTTAATTGAAATTGAACAAAGTATTTAAGAATTTTAAAATTAAAAAATCATACCAAAATTTCAATTTAAAAAATAAAATAAAAACCAAAATAATATTTAATTTGAATATTAAAAAAACCATATTAATATTCTTAAAATTAAAAAATCATACCAAAATTTCAATTTAAAAAAAAAATTTAAAAACCAAAATAATATTTAATTTGAATATTAAAATAACCCATATTATTAATATAATATTTATAGACATGTCTAAATTCTAGCCACAATGCGATATTGAAATAGAAAAATTCTAACCTCCTTGTTTTTGTGAATATACACAATAGTGTATATCAAAGATAAAATGTTATCATAAAATTATATGAACTTTATAGTATAACTTTTTGGCAATTGTACATGAAATATTATAAAATTATGATACAATTTTTCTATTGTCTTAAATTAAAAAAGATTTTTTAATATGTAAAAAAACCTTTACTAAATTTTTAACAAATTTTATGTTATTTTATTTTAAATTTTGAGTGTGGTTTCTCTAAAATGTATTCTCTTTCTTAAATTCTTACTTATAGATATAGTATTTTAAAAATCATACCTTGTATTTAAACTAAATTCATGAAAAAATTAATTCCAAAATAACACAAATTCAAATGTAGAAAAATTTAATTATTACCTGATCTTTTTCACTTAGAAAATGACAGGAAGTCAAAGGGTAAACTTTCTCAGAAGTAGTTAACAAGAAGGATGAGTTGGCTGGAATTCGCAATAGTGGGAGTGAGAAATACGTGGCAGATTCCTTCTACGAAGCTGGAGAACTGGCTAAAATATATCCGTTGATCTTGAAAAAGCAAAAGAAAATGGGAGCGGAAAATCTTTTGTATTGAAGGAAAAAAAAGGAAGTGGGAGTACCTTTAAATTTCAAATCTTCACCCTCTTCCATAACGATTTTGTCCTCCTCCTTTATTGACAGTTTTCTTGTGTGGGAAGTAATTTCAACTAGGTGTCGTTTTTAGTCTTTGTGGTCTTCAATGGCAATGAGGATAATGACAATGAGGATGTTATCCTCTGCTCCATGCAAAAGATTGAGATCAATGTTCTTTCTATGAATGAGGTATACACTGCGTTATTAATTTAGATCAATGTTATCTATTTTCTAGTAAATTCATTTTAGCCTTGTGTTAGTTCTTCGTTATGATTTGATGCACAGGAACCGCGCCGAGGGGAGAGTTGTTTTGCTACCCAAAACCTTGTTCGGCTCGGCTTTTCACTTGAGTAGTCGAAATTGTTCCAGGTACTTCATTTATTTTTGTTATGTTTGTTTGTTGAAATTTAATATATAATGTATTTTGTTTTTAGTTTAAACTTTTCCTTTTCATTTAGTTTCTATTTCAATTCGTTTAATTAGTTTATAATTAGTTTATCCTCCTTCTTATTGGTTTAATTAGTTTAAACTTCTTGCTTTTAATTTAGTCTCTTTAAACCGAACCGGCCTTCCCTCCTTGTTGATTTTAATAATCAGTTTCTCATGTTCGATTTAGGTTTCATTTCTGCGTTGGCCTTAAATTTAGTGTCTCCGTTAGATATCACTTTTCTTAATATAGCCGCATTATAATTTGACAAGAAGAAATTTAGTATCAAATCCAATAAAGTTCTTGAAAACAATTTCAACTGACCTCTTCTTGATTGGTTGAGAGGCTGTTCATACTGACCTTCATTGCCATGGTATTACAGATACTTTGGATGGTATAGTGGCCCAACGTGTAAAACTTAGGCAATGTTGGAATCTCATCTCATCTTTGAAGGAGATAACTTCCTTCTTCGTCTAATTCGTCTAATTTCCACTCAAACCCACACGAGATCGAATCCTTCCTCCAGCTGTTCGACCAAGATCGAATGCTTAATGGTTTTGAAGCTGGGTGGGTATTGGATGTTGACATTTCATTATATGATTTGAATAGGAAGATGTAGTTGCAGTATATGAAATTTCATGTTTTTCTTGCTTCCCAGATAAATATATTTTCCACCATAGGTAACATCTATACTACAGCAATCAATCAACATAAGCCCTAGACTTAAGATCTAATTTAAAACCGATCTTAAAACCTAGATTAAGATCATAAACCATAAACCCTAGAGTTAAGATCATAAACCCAAGACTTAAGATCATAAACCATAACTATCCACTAATAGCTTTTCCTATAAATATTTAAAAGTATTTTCAGCCAAGTCGTTTTCCAATGGTTCTGAGCTGGGTTTATGTCCTTGGTTCAAGCTTTATTTGTTCTAGAAAGTGAGAGTAACATAAATTTTGAGGATTAGGTTATGGCTAGATTTTTATTTAGTTTTTCCATCTATTGCTTTTCCGTGGTTCAAGCTTTCTTTGTTCTGAAAAACCAGAATAATATAAATTTTGCTAACCATAATAACATAAATTTTGTTGATGATTTGGTTATAGCTAGATTTTTATTTAATTTTTCCATCTATAGCTTTGGAAGTTTTTCCAAACCTAGACTAATTTTATTACATCACCGAGCTTGGCATCGCTGGTTAGTAATAATTTTAATGGATCTCATGCTAAGAAGTTGACCAGAGTTGTATAGTCTGTACGAGTAAATGAATAACCAATTTGTAGAACTGTGTCATTAGCGGAGAAGAAATAAGATTTTTCATACATTATCTCGCGGATCATAATCTCAAACTTTTATATATCATCATCAATCTAAAATTTACAAGTTGACCAGAGTTGTATAGTCTGTACGAGTAAATGAATAACCAATTTGTAGAGCTGTATCATTAGCGGAGAAGAAATAACAAATTTTTTCATACATTATCTCGCGGATCATAATCTCTAACTTTTCTATATCATCATCAATCTAAAATTTACAAGTTGATCATTTTGCACATATTAACTATGAAAAAGCCCAAGCCCTCAAAGGGTTGGTCAGTACTCGAACTCGTGCCCTCACTCCGCCATTGTAATATCTTTTATTTTTGGTACATGTCTCCATTCATGTTTGCATTTATTTGTATTTACAAGGGTGGAGGTATGGATTGGTGAGACTTATCTGCCAATACCATGGCAAAGCTCTTCAGCACTCAGCACAAGTGCCGAAACAATAAATATAAATATATAATATAAGCCTATAATTTACGTCTAATCAAAAAAATATATGTTGTTGTATTTTGGTGTCAATTTATTGTGATTTTTATCCACTCATTTTATAAGGTTTATATATATATATATATATATGGGTTAAAATGTACACTATATTTTACTAAGTGATAATTTGTTTGAATACATTTTATGTTTAAATCTGAAGAAGAGAATAATTTATCACTTTTGTATTAAATTAGAGTATTTCTTAAATTAATATTAATTAATTTATTTAAAAGTTTGATAAAAAGATGATAAAAAATGTGAACAACCTCCTTTAATTGACATCCTTAATCTCTTAAGGTCACTTTCATTAAAGTTAAATTTAGTTTATGATATAAAAATCTCAATTCATTATAGTGAGATTAAGCTAAATCAAAATTAATTATAATTATATATATATATATATATATATATATATATATATATATATATATATATATATATATATATATAATTTTGTTTCTTTTATAGAACAAGTGACTACAAATCTTATAAATTATATATATTTTTAAGGTGTGTTTTCCTTTTCATTTAGGGTGAATATATGTTAAGGAAAAATATTTGTATTTATATTATTTTATCTAATAATTTTTATTAATAAATTATTTATTTTATCAATAATTTTAGAAATCCAATTGTCAAATAAAAAGAGTAGATGAGGGGAGATGGAGAGAGAAATGGTGAAAGGTGCGGCAGAGAGAGAGGGGTTGATAGTGGAGGAGAAAGTGACACTAAGATCAGAAGATAGGGGGTGGTATGATATGGATAGATGTAGTGGATGTGGGGGGAGAGAGAGAGATGGCGAAAGATAGGGGAGAGAGAGAGGTAAAGGACAGAGAGAGAGAGAGCGAGGGGGAGAGAGGGCGAGAGAGAAATAGGGTGGGGAGAGAGAGAGAGAGAGAGAGAGAGAGAGAGAGATAAAGAGGGAGGAATAGAGAGAGAGAGGGATAGAGAGAGAGAGAGAGAGCGAAAGATAAAAGAGGGGGAGATAGAGAGAGACAGCAAGAGAGTGGGGAGAGAGAGGGAGAGAGAGAGAGGGAGGGAGAGAGAGAGAGTTGGGGGAGAGAGGGAGAGAAACTAAGAGAGACATAGGGGGGAGAGGGAGAGAGAGAGAGAGAGAGAGCGGGGGGAGAGAAATAGTGTGAGAGAGAGCAGGGGGGAGAGAGAGAGAGGGATAGAGAGTGAGGGGGAAAAAGACATAGAGAGGTTGGGGGAGAAGGGGGAAGAGAGAGAAAGAGAGAGAGGGAGAGAGAGAGGGGGAGGGTGAGAGAGAGATAGAGGGAGGGAGAGAGAGGGAGTGAGAGAGAGGGAGAGAGGGGGGAGGGGGAGAGGGAGAGAGTGGTGGGGGGGGGAGAGGGAGAAGGAGAGAGAAAGGGGGGGGGAGAGGTAGAGAAAGAGAGAGGGGTGGGAAGGAGAGAGAAAAAGAGAGATAGTTACAGAGGGGGGAGGGGCAGAGAGAGAGAGAGAAAAAGTGGGGGAGGGGGAGAGAGAGAGGGAGGGGGTGGTGGGGACAGAGAAAGAGAGAGAGTGAGATAGAGAGACAGAGGTGGGAGGGAGAGAGAGAAAAAGTGGGAGGGGGGGAGGGTGAGAGAGAGAGAGCGAGAGAGGTGGGAGGGAGAGAGAGAGAGAGAAAGTGGGGGGAGAGACAGTGGGAGAGAGAGAGGGTGGGAAGATATAGCATGCGTGCAAGAGAGAGAGAGAGAGAGAGAGAACCTGGGGTGGGGGGGGGGAGAGATGAAGGGGGAGGGGGAGAGTGAGAGAGATAGGGATAAAGAGTAAGGGGGAGTGAAACAGAGAGAGGTGAGGGGCAGAGAGCGGGAGGGGGAGAGAGAGAGTGAGAGAAACATGGATAGAGAGTGAGGGGAAGTGAGATAGAGAGAGGCAAGGGGAAGAGAGAGAAAGAGAGAGAGAGCACAGGGGAGATAGAGGGAGTGAGAGAGAGGGAGAGAGGGGGTGACAGGGGAGAGAGAGAGAGAGAGGGAGGAGGGGGAGAGGGAGAGGGAGGAGGGGGAGAGAGAGAGGGAGTGGGTGGGACAGGGAGAGAGAGATAGAGAGTGAGAGAAAGGGGGAGAGAGAGATAAAGAGAGAGAGAGAGAAGGGAGAAAGAGTGAGAGAGAGAGAGCATGGGGGGGGGGAGAGAGAGAGAGAGAGAGAGGGAGAGAGATAGAGAGATAGTGGGGCGAGAGAGAGAGAGAGAGAGGGAGAGAGAGAGAGAGAGAGAGAGCGAGGGATAGAGATAGAGGGGGGAGATAGGGGGGAGAGAGAGAGGGAAAGAGATAAATAGAGAGTGGGGGGGAGAGAGAGGGGGAAAGAGATAAGTAGAGAGTGGGGGGGATAGAGAGAGACAGGGGAAGTTGGTGGAGAGAGATAAAGAGAGGCGGGGCGAGACAGGGGAAGAGAGAGAAGGAGAGAAAGAGCATGGGGAGATGGAAAGAGGAAGAGAGGGGGAGATAAGGGGAGAGAGTGAGAGAGGGAGAGTGGGAGAGAGAGAGGGGGGGGAGGGAGAGAAGGGGTTCAGAGAGAGAGAGAGAGAGAGAGAGAGAGAGAGAGTGGGGGGAGAGAGACAATGAGAGAGAGAGGGAGGGGGAGATATAGCATGTGAGAGAGAGAGAGAGAGAGAGAGAGAGAGAGAGAGGGCGGTAGAAAGAGACAGTGAAAGAGAGAGGGGGGGATATATAACATGTGTGTGTGTGTGTGAGAGAGAGAGAGAGAGAGAGAGAGAGAGAGAGAGAGAGGTGGGATAGATAGAGATAATGGGGGGGGAGAGAGCAGAAGGGGGAGGGAGAGAGTGAGAGAGAAACGAATAGAGAGTGAGGGGCAGAGAGACAGAGTGAGGCGGGGGGAGAGGGGGGAAGAGAGAGAAAGAGAGAGAGAGCATGAGGGAGAGAGAGAGAGACAAAGAGAGGGGGAGACAAAGAGAGAGAGAGAGAGAGAGAGAGAGAGAGAGTGAGATGGGGGGAGAGAGAGATAAAGGGAGAGAGAGGGGGTGAGAGAGAAGGAGAGAGTACGAGGGAGAGAGAGAGAGATAAATGGAGAGAGAGGGGGTGAAAGAGAGGGAGAGAGGGGGAGATGGGGAGAGAGAGGGAAGACCGGGAGGGACAAGGAGAGAGAGAGTGTGTGAGAGAAACGGGGGAGAGAGATAGAGAGGAATAGTGAGAGAGAGAAGGGAGCGAGAGAGAGAGAGAGAGAGAGAGAGAGAGAGAGAGAGAGAGATAGTAGGGGGGGTGTAAGGCCCACACTTCATGTGGTTCATTCACCACAACAGGCATGTCCACCAGGGCATTTGACAAGTTTAGGCGCCATGCACCATAACGGGCGTGGGCGCGGGTGTGTGGCGACGGGCGTGCAGGCACATGTTATAGTGGGCGTGTTGTACTGGCCAATGTGTTGGACGTTATAGCGGCTAACATATTGAGGGCATGGCTGACGCACACCATGAGCAGACGAGTTGAGTGGAGGGCACCGGTGGGTCGGCTCGGGTCCACGAAAGTGACCCGCGACACCCCCACACCACATTTAGTACGCATATATATAAAAGCATGCGGATGGGTGGAAACTCATCATTTGATCATCGAAAAATGAACACAACGGTCAAGGTTACTCATTGGAGTACCGCAAGCATACCAACAGCTAGTTGGTGAAGTAACACGACAAACGACGAAGGACGGCGAGGGCGAGTCGGGTAGCACACAAGGGCGTTCGCAACGTTTAGGTAGGGCGAGTCAGGTGGCACATGACAGGGCGTCTGCAACGTTCAGGTTGGGCAAGTTGGGTGGCGCACAAAGGTGTCTGCACCGTAGACAGGCGAGTCGGTTGACCCACGACAGGGCATCTCTGCATGAATTGCATGACACTTCAGAAGCCATTCCGGGAGCGTCGGTGGTCAAAATTGAGTGCTGTAAATTGCATAATGTGAATATTGATGGGCCACATCTAACCATATAGTTCGGGAGTGGATTGGACACACATGGAACTCATGGGATGGTCTGAACTGATTTTCAATGTCGATTCGAGTGACCTGAGTGACTCGGCAGCACTTGGGCAGTTTTGTATAGGATATTCCCAAGGTGAAAAATCAATGTTGTAAATGATTTTTGTAGGCTAGTTGAATGGTTGACAAGCCTTAGAGCTTGGTCAAAAGGCTAACTTGCCTTGCCAAGGAGAAGAAGTGGCTTTTGCTGGATTGGAACTTATTATTTCATATTTATGAAACATATTATCGGGCGGACTCATTATTAATGGGGAGTTGGCCCTCCCTTGTATGTATGGGCATACATGTGGTTTGATAATGATGTTTATGTTTATTTAAAGAACATATGTTTAACTAATTGAACAAGTGTTTCTAAAGGCGTAGTCTATATACTTGAGTATTTGGAAAAAGAAAAAGTACGCTAGTGCCGCACCCATCTATAGCGTGGTTGAAAGACACCAAAGGTATAGGGCATGACAAGGGGGAGAGAGAGAGAGAGAGAGAGAGAGAGAGAGAGAGAGAGAGAGATATAGAGGGTGGGAGAGAGAAAGGGGGGAGAGATAGAGGGAAAGAGATAGATAGAGAGTGTGGGGGCAGAGAGAGACGGGGTCAGTGGGTGGAGAGAGACAAAGAGAGGCGGGGGGAGAGGGAGTGGGAGAGAGAGAGAGAGGGAGAGAGCAGAAGAGAGTGTGGGAGGGGGAAAGGGGGAGAGGGAGGGAGGAGGAGAGAGAGAGGGGGGTGGGAGAGAGGCAGAGAGAAAGAGAGAGAGAGAGTGAGGGGGAGGGGGGGAGAGGGATATACTGGGAGGAGAGAGAGGGATAGAGATAGACAAAGGGAGAGAGAAAGGGGGTGATAGACAGGGAAAGATACAGAGAAAGAGTGGGGGGGAGAGAGAGGCAGAGAGAAAGATAAGGGGGGAAGAGAGAGTGGGAGAGAGAGAGAGATGGATAGAGGGAGAGGTAGAGAAAGCATGGGGTAGGGAGAGAGGGGGGATGGAGGGAGTGAGATAGAGAGAGAGAAGGGTTTATGAGAGGGAGATAGAGAGACTCGTGGGAGAGAGGGACAGAGTGAGGGGGAGATAGAGAGGGTAGAGAGGGGGGGAGAGAGAGAGAGAGATAGAGAGAGAGAGAGGGGAGAGTGTGGGATCGAGGGAGAGAAGGAGAGAGAGATGGGGGGAGAGAGAGGGAGAGAGAGAGGGAGAGAGAGGGAGAGAGAGAGAGAGAGATTATGGGGAAGACAACGAGAGAGAGAGGGGGGGGAGAGAGAGATAGAGAGCAATATAGAGAGAGCAGGGTGATGGGAGAGAGATATAGAGAGTGATGGAAGGAGAGAGAGAGAGAGAGAGCAAGGGGAGAGAGGTGCAAAGAGAGAGAGAGAGGAGGATAGAGAAAGAGATAGGGGGTGAGAGACAGACATAGAGAGAAGGATGGAGAGTGAGGAGGAGAGAGACAGAGAAAGGTAGGGGGAGAGGGGGGAAGAGAGAGAAAGAGGGAGAGAGAGCAGGGGGGTAGAGAGAGAGAGAGCGAGGGGGTGAGAGAGAGATAGGGTGGGAGAGAAAGAAAGAGAGAGAGAGAGAGTGAGGGGAGAGAGAGATACAAGGAGAGAGGGGGAGAGAGGGAGAGAGAGAGAGAGAGAGAGAGATGGGTGGGAGGGAGAGAGAGAAATAGAGAGAGTGAGAGCGAGGGGAGAGGAGAGAGAGAGAGGGGTGTGAGAGAGAGAGAGAAAGAGAAAGAGAGAGAGTGAGAGAGGGGGGAGAGAGTGAGTGAGTGAAAGTGAGAGAGAGAGAGAGAGAAAGTGGGGGGAGAGAGACACTGAGAGAGAGAGGGGGGAGATATAGCATGTGTGAAGGAGAGAGAGAGAGTAGGGGGTGGGAGAAAGAGAGATAACAGGGGGGAGAGAGTGGAAAGGGGAGGGAGAGAGTGAGATAGACAAGGATAGAGAGTGAGGGGGAGAGAGTGAGATAGATAAGGATAGAGAGTGAGGGGGAGAGAGATAGAGAGAGGTGGGGTGAGAGGGGGAAAAGAGATAAAGAGAGAGGGTGGGGGGAGAGAGAGAGGGGGGGAGACAAAGTGAGAGAGAGAGAGTGATGGGGAGAGAGTGAGATACAGGGAGAGAGAGACGGAGGGAGAGAGAGGGGGTGAGAGAGAGGGAGAGAGGGGGGAGTGGGGAGATAGGGAGAGGGGCGTAAGGGGAGAGAGAGAGGGGTGGGAGGGATAGGGTGAGAGAGAGATAGTGAGTGAGAGAAAGGGGGGTGAGAGAGAGAGAGAGAGAGAGAGGAGGGGAGAGAGAGAAAGTGGGGCGAGAGAGAGAGTGAGGGATAGAGATAGAGGGTGGGAGAGAGAGGGAGGGAAAGAGACAGATAGGGAGTGGGGGGGCAAAGAGAGACAGGGGAAATCCATGGAGAGAGAGAAAGAGAGGTGGGGGGAGAGGGACGAAGAGAGAGAAAGAGAGATAGAGCATGGAGAGAGAGAGAGAGAGAGAGAGAGAGAGAGAGAGAGAGAGTGGAAGAGGGAGAGATATTGGGAGAGAGAGAGTGGGAGGGGAAAGGGAGAGAGGTTGGGGAGGGCGAGAAAGAGAGAGAGAGGGTGGGAGAGAGAGAGAGGGGGTGGGGGAGAGAGAGAGAGATAGTGGGAGGAGAGAGAGCGAAGGATAGAGATAGAGGTCAAGGGAGAGAGAGGGGGAGAGGGAGAGGGAAAGAGAAAGATAGAGAGTGGGGAGCAGAGTGAGGCAGAGAGAAAGAGAAGGAGGGGAGAGAGAGGGGGAGAGAGAAATATGGATAGAGGGAGAGGTATAGAGAGCATGGGGCAGAGAGGGAGGGATAGAGAGACGAGGGGATGGAGGGAGAGAGATAGAGAAAGACAATGGTGGAAGAGAGGGAGAGAGCGAGACAAGTGGGAGAGAGACGAACAAAGAGTGAGGGAGAGAGAGGGGGGGAGAGAGAGTGGGATCGAGGGGGAGAAGGAGAGAGAGAGAGGGGGGAGAGAGAGTGGGATCGAGTGGGAGAGGGAGAGAGAGAGAGGGGGTGAGAGAGAGCAGGGAGAGAGAGAGAGAGATTAGGGGGAAGACAGCGAGAGAGAGAGGGGGGAGAGAGAGAGAGAGAGAGAGAGAGAGAGAGAGAGAGAGAGAGTGTGTGTGGTGGAAGGAGAGAGAGAGAGTGAGGGGGAGAGAGGTGGGGGAGAGAGAGAGAGGAGGATAGAAAAAGAGACAATGGGGGGGGGAGAGGGGAAGAGAGAGAGAGAGAGAGAGAGGGAGAGCGAGGGGGAGAGATGTGGGGGAGAAAGAGAGAGGAGGATAGAAAAAGAGATAGGGGGGAGAGAGACAAGAGAGAGAGAGGGATAGAGAGTAAGGGGGATATAGACAAAGAGAGGAAGGGAGAGATGGGGGAGAGAGAGAGAGAGAGAGAGAGAGAGAGAGAGAGAGCGAGGGATTGAGAGAGAGAGAGGGGTGGGAGAGGGAGAAAGAGAGAGAGAGATATGGGGAGAGAGAGATAGAGAGAGAGGGACAGAGAGATGGTAAGAGAGAGAGAGGGGGGTGGGAGGGAGAGAGAGAGAAAGAGAGAGAGAGAGAGGAGAAGGGGGATAGAGAGAGGGGTGGGAGAGAGAGTTAGAGAGAGAGAGAGAGGGGTGGGAGGGAGAGAGAGAGAGAGAGTGAGAGAGGAGGGTGGGAGAGAGAGAGAGGGGGTGGGAGGGTGGGAGAGAGAGGGGGTGGGAGGGTGGGATCGAGGGATAGAGATAGAGGGCAGGGGAGAGAGAGGGGGAGAGGGAGAGGGAAAGAGAAAGATAGAGAGTGGGGGGCAGAGTGAGGCAGAGAGAAAGAGAAGGAGGGGAGAGAGAGGGGGAGAGAGAAATATGGATAGAGGGAGAGGTATAGAGAGCATGGGGCAGAGAGAGAGGGATAGAGAGATGGGGGGATGGAGGGAGACAGATAGAGAAAGATAAGGGTGGATGAGAGGGAGAGAGCAAGACAGGTGGGAGAGAGACGAAGAAAGAGTGAGGGAGAGAGAGTGGGATTGAGGGGGAGAAGGAGAGAGAGAGAGAGGGGAGAGAGAGGGAGCGAGATAGGTGGGAGAGAGACGAACAAAGAGTGAGGGAGAGAGAGAAGGGGGGGGGAGACAGAGTGGGATCAAGGGGGAGAAGGAGAGAGAGAGAAGGGGGAGAGAGAGTGGGATCGAGGGATAGAGGGAGAGAGAGAGAGGGGGCGAGAGAGAGAGATGAGAGAGAGAGGGAGAGAGAGGTGGGAGAGAGAGAGAGATTAGGGGGAAGAGAGCAAGAGAGAGAGAGGGGGGGAGAGAGATAGGGAGAAAGATAGAGACATCGGGGAGAGAGAGAGAGAGAGGAGGATAGAAAAAGAGATAATGGGAGGGGGGGAGAGGGGAAGAGAGAGAGAGAGATGGAAGGGAGGAGAGAGCGAGAGGGAGAGCGAGGGGGAGAGACGTGGGGGAGAAAGAGAGAGGAGGATAGAGAAAGAGATAGGGCAGAGAGACACAAGAGAGAGAGAGGGATAGAGAGTGAGGGGGATATAGACAAAGAGAGGAAGGGGGAGAGGGGGGAGAGAGAGAAAGTGATAGAGAGAGTGGGTGGGGGGAGAGAGAGCGAGGGGAGAGAGCGAGGGGGTGAGAGAGAGAAAGGGGTGGGAGAGGGAGAAAGAGAGAGAGAGATCTGGGGAGAGAGAGATAGAGAGAGGGAGAGAGAGAGGGCGAGAGAGAGAGAGAGAGGGGTGGGAGAGAGAAAGAGAGAAAGAGAGAGGGGGTGGGGGATAGAGAGAGAGAGAGAGAGGGGATTGAGTGACTGAGTGAGAGTGAGAGAGAGAGAGGGGGGGAGATATAGCACGTGTGTGTGTGTGTGTGTGTGTGTGTGAGAGAGAGAGAGAGAGAGAGAGAGAGAGAGAGAGAACAAGGGGGGGGAGAGTGGAAGGGGGAGGGAGAGAGTGAGAGAGATAAGGATAGAGAGTGAGGGGGAGAGAGACAAAGAGAGGCTGGGTGAGAGAGGGGAAGAGAGGGAAAGAGAGAGAGAGAGAGAGAGAGAGAGAGAGAGAGAGTGAGTGAGAGAGAGAGTGAGGGGGGGAGAGAGAGATACAGGGAGAGAGAGAGGAAGGTAGAGAGGGAGAGAGGGGTGGAGGGGGAGAGAGGGAGGGGTGGAAGGGAAAGGGAGAGAGAGAGACAGTGAGTGAGAGAAAGGGGGAAGAGTGACAGAGAGATAAGGGAGCGAGAGTGAGAGAGATAGCGGTAGAGAGAGAGAGAGAAAAATGGGAGGAGAGAGAGATAGTGGGGCAAGAGAGAGAATGAGGGATAGAGATAGAGGGCGGGAGAGAGAAAGGGGGAGAGAGAGAGGGAAAGAGACAAATAGAGAGTGGGGGGGCAGAGAGAGATGGGGGCAGTGGGTGGAGAGAGAGAAATAGAGGTTGGGGGAGAGAGGGGAAGAGAGAGAAAGAGAGATAGAGCGGGGAGAGAGGGAGAGAGGGGGAGAGAGAGAGAGAGAGGGGATGGAGAGAGAGAGAGAGAGAGAGAGAGAGAGAGAGAGACTGAGAGAGAGTTTCGTCCTTCTTCTTTTGAAATAGAACTAGTGCTCCCCAAGGGGACACACTTGGTCGGATATACCTTTTATCCAACAATTCTTGTAACTGCATCTTCAGTTTGGTCAATTCTAGTACACTCATTCAGTAAGGTGCTCTTGAAATCGATGATGCTCCAGGCATCAACTCGATAGTAAAATCAATGTCCCTTTTGGGTGGCAAAGCTGGTACATCCTCTGGAAATACGCCATAAAATATTGCACTATCAAAATGTTTTCCATCATTGGAGTCTTTTCTTTGGAACTAGTAAAATCCACTTTAATAGCATATATTTGACATCCCTTCCTCATGCGCTTACTCATTTGAGAGGCTGTAATAGGACGTAGCTGTAGGGGTTTCTTTATTCCTTGAATCTTCTTGCGAGTTCCATATTGCATTCTATAATATATAATCTTTTCCTTACAATCCACCAATGTCCAGTGCTTCTCCAACCAATCCATGCCCAGTAGCACATCGTAGGATCCCAAGGGTAATATATTCAGATCCACAGTTAGTTGTTGTTCACTAATTTCTAGTGCACAGTTCGGAATTTTGGCACAGAAGTTTCTCTTTGCTCTAGTGGCTAAATTTACGAGCCATGGATTCTTGAATTTTTGAATTTGCAGTTTACATATTTCTACTAATTTGGGATTTACATATCTTAAACTTGCACCTGGGTCAACCAGAATAGAAACAGGTTGTCAGAGTAGCTTACCTTCCAAATCTATCATCGTTGGTTGGTAATTTGCTTGACGATATTCCAATGTTGCGTTAATTTTGGGTATATTTTTGGCTACATCTACCACTGTAGAAGCTTCTTGTAGATTAGCAACCACTTTGCCCCTCCCCCGTCACGGACAATTCCTATAATAGTGAGCCTCACCACACCCCCAACACTATAGGGATGGTTTCCGATTTTGTCTTTGGTCCAGCTTGCTGGAAGCCTCTGTGGGTTTATCTTCTACAAGCCACCTAGTTCTTTGATGGTTTATTCCAAACTCTTTACTCACTGAACTTCTTGTAGCATTCTTAAAATTATTGGTTCTACTTTTCTTGAAATTTGAGCTGCTTTTATGGTATTTCTTTGATTTCTAGTTTTTACCCAGCTCTCCTTTTGCCTTAGATTGTTGATAACACATTCTTGCCTTCTGAATTTCCTCGTCCATGGTTCTTGGATTCATGAACTCAATTCGTTCATTCATGTGAGTCAGAAAACTACTCAAGAACAGTTAAAATTTAGCTTTTTCGTCCCTCAGATAAGGAACGTAGCGAAGTAAAGAAGCGAACTTGGTTATGTATTCATCCATCGTCAATTGATCCAATTTTAAATTGTGAAACTCTCTATACTTTTCGTCATATAAGCGCTCAGTTAGGTACTTATCTTTAAAATATTGCTAGAATGTATCCCATGTCATGTCCTAATCTTCTATGCTGTGGAAATTCTTAACCTCCTCCCACCATAGTGTGGCCTTATCCCTCAGCTGATAGATGGCCAACCTGGCTTTAAGATTGCTGCTATACTCATAAACTTAAAAATACTTGTTCATATTTATCAACCATGCTTCAGCCACCTCCTCCGCTTCTCGATCAAATGTAGGTGGTTTTATCTTTCGAAACTCACCTTGCAATTTTACTTTCTATTTCTTAACTTCTTGTTGTTCTGACACATTACCTGACTCAGCCTCATTGTAATCTCTATTTTTATTACTTCGTTGTGAATGAATTCTTTCCATTCTATCAGTAGTTTGATCCCTTGCTTGTCATTCATTTCCTTCTTGCATGTCTCTATTAGGGTTGGATTGTATCACTCCCCGATTCTACTTGTCAAAAAGGCTCTTGAGAATCCTTTCTTACTCTTGCATTAAGTGCTCATTATCACTTCTGACCCAGACCATTTCTTCCTATAGCTTTCACACTGTGTTTAGCGGAATACTAGTCTAGTGTTGCTTTTCTTCCAGAAGTCTACTAGTTTGTTGGTGCTGATATACACTCAGATGAATCCACATCTCAGGATTCATTTCTAATCGTGGTTGGGGTAAAATTCCCCCTGTGTACTAGGGTGTTTGCTGCGTTGACCCCCTCGCCATATCGTCTCCTGCTATGCTTTTTTTTCTCAGTTGTGCATCATTTACACACAGTTTGTCTTATTAGGTGACCCCTAGGGTCCCAGCATGCGAACGCTGCTCTGATACCACTTGTAACATACTACCATACTCATAAAAAAAAATTAACTTTACACTTTTACATTCACCATAATTAATTTTATTGCCTACCTATAACCAAACCCGATTATTACCTATGCAATAGACATACCAATTTCATATATTAGCAGTACTGTATTTTGGATAAAAAGATGTGTTTATTGTTTCCCCATAAAGGATTAGGCACTCTTCGCATGTTTCGAGGGGTGCACCTGTCATTGTATCTGGCCTTGGCTTACTTGTGATTGACTGTCCTATTTATTTATTACGACAATATCTAAATTTAATTGACAATCACTTTATATTCACAGCACACATTATGAGTTTTGATTTTTGAATGTCCTGTTGTTGTTTTAATGGTTATTATGAAAACATTTGCTATGATCAGATTGTTTTAATTTAATCCGCACAGCCTGGCAAGCACTCCAGAGGCGAAAAGTGTGAGTTCCTTCTTTCATCGATTTGTGTAGGCTGGAATCCACAATCATAATTGTTTTAGGGTTTGATTCGTTAGGGTAATGAATACCCTGACCCTAATCGTTTCCCATTCATTCGTGAGACTCCATCGCAGAGCTCTCCAAGTCTGTCTCATTACCACAACGTTATGCCTCTCACATGGTTCACTCAGCTTCGTTTTGGGTTTCTTCACCGATGGTGGGTGGCTCATTCTGGTTTGTCCCATTTCCATGAATCCTTAGGGTATTTACTATTGGGTGGTTTTTATCTCTGAGAATTCAACTGGAGTACCTCTTTTTCATCATTTATCGTTTTCTTGTTAGCATCAATCTCTAGTTTTCTCTGCTTCTTATTTCCCTATGCTTCTCTAAGTTTGTTTTTTTTTTGCTTTATCCATCGTGGAGGTTCAAGATCATACCTCCAGGTGAAGCACCATGGTTTCCCTATTACGCCCTCGGTGAATCTCGCAGGTAGGTTGGGGTTATTTTGTTATGAGAGCAAAAATCTTTGCTAGCTTGCATTTCTCTATTCCCATATGAATGTAATCTAATGACCCATCTTCTTGGTTTATTTGCAGGTTAGCTTTTCGAGCCTACACGGAGTAGTTTCCATAGGTAAGGCTACACATCTTCATGTATTTCTTGTACCCAGCTTAAATATTGGTTAACAAAGTCTCATTCTCAGTTTTCTTATGGTTTTATCATTTTGTTTTCATGCGCAGGTAATCTCGTTAGCTCGGCACTATAGATGAATTCCTTTGGTATGCTTGATACTAGTCCCCGACTGACTCGACTTTCCTACCCACCAGGTATTCTCCTCCGCTGAAAGGTTTTGTTACGGGATTCCAGTTGCAACAAGCCCTGCTTCAAACTTGAAGCCTGGGTTTTGCTATGAGGATTCATGCCTCCATTCTAATTTCATTTCTACTCTTGTTTGAGTTTTCATGGGATTTACCCAGTTTAGGGATACAGTTGACAAGAATAACAATTATGAATTTTTGTACTGTTCATTCTTAAGTACTTGGTATTTTTCCAGCAGGGCACTTACCTCCAATTTATAGTGTTTGATTTATGACTTCTTTAGTTAACCTTCAGTGCTATCACTCTCTTAGAGAGGCGATCCTTTCGTGTATAATTTCTTTATAGTAATCTTTTGTAATTATGTGTATAGGTATATATATATTGGAGTGAATATATTTCTTTCCTGAGTTATGCAATTCGAAAATAGGAATAGTCTTTCCGGTATTTGGTTTGAAATTACGTTCATTCTATTACTAGAATAAGGCCATGGTTTTTCTTTGCTAATGTTCTATTACTCATTCAATTTTTTTGTTTCAAGAATAGAGATAGAGATGCAGTATTAAGCGGTCTTCAAGATTAGTACAACTGTCTATTTTCCATATTATGTTTACTCTTTTCTATTCCAATATATATATATATATATATATATATATATATAGAGAGAGAGAGAGAGAGAGAGAGGGCATCATATAGAGAATGTTATCAGAGAAATAGAGATATGCGAAAGAAACATGCAAACTCAAGAACTGAAACGGTTGTTAAACCATTCTTGAATTGTTATATATATATATATATATATATATATATATATATATATATATATATTCAAGAATGGTTTAACAACCATTTCAGTTCTTGAGTCATGTTTCTTTCGCATATCTCTATTTCTCTGATAACATTCTCTATACGATGCCCTCTCTCTTAGGCATCCTATATATATATATATATATATATATATATATATATATATATATATATATATATATATATATAACAATTCAAGAATGGTTTAACAACCGTTTCAGTTCTTGAGTTTGCATGTTTCTTTCGCATATCTCTATTTCTTTGATAACATTCTCTATACGATGCCCTCTCAGGCATCCTATTTATCTAGAAATTCACTATGCATGTCTTAGCTTGTTCAAATGTTGTTTACAGATTCTTCTTTCCTATGGATTTAAGGTTCTAAATTTACTCTTCGTTCAGTTTTTAGATGAATGTCTGGACCATTATGTCCGTATTTATTATAGTTTCAAAGGACAACCTACTTGGAACCTTCGTCTCAAATGCTCTACGTCAGTTCTCTGTTTATAGATGCTAAAAGAGTTATTTTATAACTTCATTCGATATCTGGTTTTGCTTAACTCTAGTCATGCCTTTGTTTACCACCTACTCTGAATACTTTAAGAAATATTTTCTGGCAGTCCTATTTATTTAAAGAGAATACTCAGAGATTTCTTCATTTCATAAACAAAATACAGTGACAGCTACAAACCATTAAAATATAACTAATTACTCGTTTACAATAAAAAATTCAATTCCCCAATGATTGATATACTTATTTGTCTTCCAGATACAGTTGATGTTGTCCTCCCTACCTTGAGAGAGGCAATTACGTCCTCGTCTCTCCCCCATGCTCCACACCCGAGTTAAGTTAGTTGACAGTAGTTCTGGAAGAGACCTCAGGACTTCCAGTCGAGTCTTTTATTCCAGGAATTTTAGGAATCTTAGTAATTCCATTGGTCACCACAAGCTTAGGAATTCTTCACACTATTTCCTCTCCTCAACTACCGAACACAACCCCTCTTCTTCACTGGGATGTACCTTTATCCTCATAGGGTAGGGTAACTGTTTGTATCCTCACAGGGTAGGGTAACTGTTTGAACTGTTTTTTGTTCAACTACTTGTCAGTTCTTGGAATACTTTTACCATGAGTCTTTTACCTTTTATGGAACCACTTTCCAATATTAAATTTTATTTAATCAAACAAAATTAATTTCTTTTTATCTAGTAATATTTCTCAAAAAAGAATAAATGTCTTAGTTTCTTAACATAAAATAATAATTTCGTATTAACTTTGATCCTATATGTTTAGTTTTTAGGTTTTAGAAAGTCTTTTATATACCATAAAAAAAAACTAAAGTTAATTTTGTATGATTAAAAATGCTTCCTTTTAATTATGATTTTTACACACTAAGTTTATTTTATATCATTATTGTTTTTTTTATTTAATTATCATTTTTGTGTATAAGAAAACTATTTTATATTATTATAAATAAATTTAAATTCTTGCATTCATTTATTTTTTATTTTTAGAGTGTTGTTGCTTTTGAAAAGAAAATAATATTTTAGTAGTTAACTTTAAATATACTTTTTAGAATTTCAAAATTATCATTTAACATTTTTAAAATTAAAAAATCATACTAAAATTTCAATTTAAAAAAATAAATTTAAAAACCAAAATAATATTTAATTTGAATATTAAAAAAAGCCATATTATTAATATAATATTTATAGACATGTTTAAATTCTAGCCACTATGCTATATTGAAATGGAAAAATTCTAACCTCCCTGTTTTTGTGAATATACACAATAGTGTATGTCAAAGATAAAATGTTATCATAAAATTATATAAACTTTATGGTATAACTTTTGGCAATTGTACATGAAATGCTATAAAATTGTGATAATTTTTTTATTATTTTAAATTAAAAATATTTTTTTAATATGTAAAAACACCTTTATTAAATTTTTAACAAATTTTATGTTATTTTATTTTAAATTTTGAGTGTGGTTTCTCTAAAATGTATTCTCTTTCTTAAATTCTTACTTTTAGATATAGTATTTTAAAAATCATACATTGTATTTAAACTAAATTCATCAAAAAAATTAATTCCAAAATAACACAAATTCAAATGGAGAAAAATTTAATTATTACCTGATCTTTTTCACTTGGAAAATGACAGGAAGTCAAAGGGTAAACTATCTGAAAAATAGTTAACAAGAAGGATGAGTTGCTGGAATTCGTAATAGTGGGAGTAGGAAATACGTGGTGGATTCCTTCTACGAAGCTAGAGAACTGTCGAAAAAATATCCGTTAAAATATATCCGTTGATCTTGAAAAAGCAAAAGAAAATTGGAGCGGAGAATCTTTTCTATTGAAGGAAAAAAAGGAAGTCGGAGCACCTATAAATTTCAAATCTTCACCCTCTTCCATAAAGATTTTGTCCTTCTCCTTTATTGACAGTTTTCTTGTGTGGGAAGTAATTTCATCAAGGTGTCTGGTTTTTTTAGTCTTTGTGGTCTTCAATGGAAATGAGAATAATGACAATGAGGATGTTATCCTCTGCTACATGCAAAAGATTGAGATCGATGTTCTTTCTATGAATGAGGTATGCACTGTGTTTTTTGTTTTTTGTTCCTTATCTATCTTTGAGTAAATTCATTTACAGACATTGAGTAAATTCATTTCAGCCTTGTGTTTGTTCTTCGTTATGATTTGATGCACAGGAACAGCGCCGAGGGCAGAGTTGTTTTGCTACCCAAAACCTTGTTCGGCTTTTCTCTTGAGTAGTCGAAATTGTTCCAGGTACTTTCTTTATTTTTGCTGTGTTTGTTTGTTTAAATTTAATGTATAATGTATTTTGTTTTTAGTTTAAACTTTTTCTTTTCATTTAGTCTGCGTACGCATTTCATTTGGTTTAATTAGTTTATCCTCCTTCTTACTGGTTTAATTAGTTTAAACTTCCTGCTATTAATTTAGTCTCTTTACACCGAACCGGCCTTCCCTCCTTGCTGATTTTAATAATCATGTTCGATTTAGGTTTCATTTAGTGTCTTCGTTAGATATCACTTTTCTTACTATCGCGGCATTAAATTTAGTGTCTCCGTTAGATATCACGTTTCTTTTAGATATCACGTTTCTTAAGATCGCCGCAATATAATTTGACAAGAAGCAATTTAGTATCAAATCCATTAAAGTTCTTGAAAACAATTTCAACTGACCTCTTCTTGATTGCTTGAGAGGCTGTCCATGCTAACCTTGTTGGAATCTCATCTCATCTTTGAAGGAGATAATCTCCACTCAAACCCACATGAAATCGAATCCTTCCTCCAGCTGTTCGACCAAGATCGAATGCTTAATGGTTTTGAAGCTGGGTGGGTATTGGATGTTGACATCTCATTATATGATCTGAATAGGAAGACCGAGTTAAGTGAGTTGATTAAGTCCAGTTATGTGTGAGAGTGTTTGCATGTTAATTAGATTAAATACCCTTCACGGGTTCATTGTTTTAAGAGAGAAAGAGAGTAAGAGAGTTTTATGATTAATAGAAGAGCAGCAGCTCATTGTTTATGTGTGAAATATTTGTGTTATTATGTGATTGAATCCTCTGCCTTTCCAACAAATTGGTATCAGAGCTAGGTCACAGAGAACGGAAGAAAAACGGATTAGCAATCATCCATGTGCGAGAAGGAATTTTTTTTTTCCACGTTTTTACGCTATAACGCTGCTGTTAATAAAAAACAAAGCGTTATACCGCGGGTTCTTATAGTAGAGAACCGCTTTAAAAAAGAAAAAGTTACGTCGATTTTGAAGCACGCGGGCATATTGTGGTTTCCGGTGCGTTAAGGCACTAACGCACACAAGTGTCGGGAGGTGTGTTATCACGCGAGCACAAGGGTGCCGGAGGTGCGTTAGCACGCTAGCGGCGTTAACGACTTGAAAGTCAACATAAGGTGTTTTGAATACTTACGATTTTTTAAAACGCATGTGAAAAGGGTTTTCATTAAAGAGTTAAAAAAAAAAAAAAAACAAGGTGCTTCTCATAAAAGCACGTGAAGAGTTTTGGTTTGAAAAGGAGTTTTTTTTAAAAGGGACGTTTAATAAGGAGATTATAAAAAGGCTTTAAGAGGTGGATTTTTATAATAAGTTTTATTTTAAAAAGAGATTTTTTTTTATATAAAGATTTTTTTTTTTAAATAAATTTTTATATAAATAATAAAATAATAAAACCTAGGGTTTTATTATAGGGATTTTTTTTTGGAGCTTTGCAAAGCATATCAATTTATTTTTTAGGGTTTCAGCAGTGAATTTTTTGTTTGAAGAAAGATGGCTACAAGCAACTTCCAGCCACAAATTCCTTCTTTCACAGGGAAGGATTATGATGTGTGGGCCATTAAGATGGAGACTATGCTCAAAGCGCATGATGTATGGGATCATGTCAAGTATGGGTTTGCAGAACCTAAAGATGATGCAGAAGAATGAGCCCTCAGTAATGCAGAGAGGGAACAGTGGAAGAAAGATAAGCGGAAGAATGTGCAAGCATTGCTTCTGATCCAGCAGGGAGTAGATCGAGCCGTGTTCTAGAAGATCATGATAACCTCGTCAGCAAAAGAGGCATGGGACACCTTGGCGACAAGCTATCAAGGTATGGCAAAAGTTAATATTGTTAAATTGCAGAATACTAGGAGAGATTTCGAAGTTCTGCAGATGAAGGAGACAGAGGACATTGATTCCTTCATGAATAGGGTCATGTCTATCGTCAATCAGTTAAAAATCTATGGCGAAGATATTCAAGATCGAACAGTGATCGAGAAGGTTCTTCGATCTCTGTCTACCAAATTTGATGTTGTGGTAGCAGCCATAGAAGAAGCAAAGGACTTGGAAAAACTCACAATTGATGAGTTGATGGGATCCCTTCTATCGCATGAAGCAAGGATAGATAGAAATAAGGATTCCACTTTGGAAACAGCCTTCCAAAGTCAAGTCCATATTTCAAGAGGTCAAGGAAGAAGTCGATCGAGAGGCAGAGGACGAGGCAGCAACTATGGCGGTCATAGAGATGGCCGAGACGATCATGAGCATCAACATGGAAGCAGCAGCAGCAGAAGCTTTCATAACAATCAAAGGTCTGACAAATCTAAGGTAAAGTGCTTTTACTACAATAGATTTGGTCATTATGCTCGTGATTGTAGGAAGAAGATTGCAGATCAAGGCAATCAGAGAGCTAATGTTAGTACAGAGAATACTGACTCTATGTTTCTAGCATGCAACACCATGCATGCACCATCTGATAAGGTCTGGCTATTAGACAGTGGTTGCAGTAACCACATGACAGGCAACAAGGATTTGGTTGCTAATTTGGATGTCACAGTGCAGACAGAGGTCAAGTTGGGGACTGACAAGACTGTGGCTATAGATGGCAAAGGAGTGGTCAACATTGTGACCAAGCAGGGGGAGCCAAAGACCATATCAGAGGTATACTATGTCCCTGGACTCAAACACAATTTGATTAGTGTTGGTCAATTGATGCAGAAAGGATACAAAGTTACCTTTCAG
>JAXQQM020085809.1:0-29668 GCA_034641835.2 Pinus albicaulis
GAGCAGAGGGGGAACCCAAAATTTTAAATATATCCAAAATTTTGGGTGGTGTTGTAGTGGCTAAAACAAATGGCGAACCACTAGTAGAATCTAGCATCTCTGTCAGTATCACAACAAAAGTCGGATTCTTGATAGTAATGCAAGGGAATATTGAACAAGTTCCGCGGGTCCCCTTTGTGTTACTTTGGCCCTTTACAGGTATGCCTAATCCTTGTGCCTCAACTAAGTCCTGCTAATCAGAAACACATCAAAGAGAAAGCCCATAGACGCCCTAGCTTGTTGAGATGAGAAAAGGGAAAATAGTGGGTTTATTGGTTTTTAGGATTTCCAAAATAATTTTCCTCGGTGTTTGTCACGTCAGCTCGGACAAAGACTCTGACGCAGGTCACTTCAAGAAATCATAGACGTTGCTCCGCTGCCAGCGAGCCTGGTCAGTACCCCGGCGGAGTCGTTGCATTACCTCTCTGCGCAGGAAGCCTTTCTCCATCCTTTACCCTTATTTGTTTCATGTGCTTGTAGCACTTATTTTTAGGTGCTCGTGGCACTTATTTTTCATGGGCGGATGAGGGAGTCCCAACTTATTTTACGAGAAAGAGAGGTTGTTTCTTGTTTGCGTAAACCCAAAGATACCCCTGATGGCTTGCCCTGTGCCAAACACACATCCCATCACCAATAAGCACGGGGAAGCTGCAAACGATCATTATGGCGTCCAAGACTATGCTGGGCACAAGGCTTAGGCTTACGGGTGTGGGCCATTTCCAACTCATTAGGTCTCCCACAAACAACCGGCTCGTATCTCCCCAGATAATAAGTTTAGAATCATAGGCATCTTGTTATGAATGCGACTTCAATGACTGGTCCTAAGAAAAAGTTTCCTCTTCAGATAGCCACTGCAACCTCATGCAAAACAATGGGGTTAATTTTTCAGAAATCGGGACAAAACAAGACTGCAAGGTGATAAGGTTGCAATGAGGGCTCATGCAATGCCAGGCGATATGAAAAAAAATGATGTGAGGAAGAGAGCATACGACGCAATGTAATAGGCGAGGCTCAAGATGCAATGCAACGTCGTGCGCGAGAATGATCAACCAGTTGTAAGTGCAAATACAAGCAGTGATTATTTATGCAGCAACAAGTAACTGAACAAGAAATGAACAGAAAATACTTGTAACATGATGATGCCTAAAATATTAATCATAAACAAAAATAGAAAACACGCTTTTAAATCAATAAGTAAAAAAAATTGGCAAGTAAACCTAATTAAAAACTTTGAACTAACAAATTTTATTAACTGGTCCTAGCTAACCTACACCTAAACCCTAGTTTAACCAATGATGCGGTCGGGTTATGTAAAATCAGCTTTCCAGTGTAGCCACCGCATTAGTTCCTGACTTGCAAGAACAATAATTATCAGGACCAGAGCTAATATCCAAAAAAGTGTAGCAGCAACAAAACTTACCTGAGGAGTAGGTGCAACGGCAAGATGATCATAGATACTTACCAAAGAACATGCCAGAACAGATTGTGCAAGCTGAAACCCACTCTCATCTTGATACACATCAATATGTTCTTGAAACTCACCATTTATATATGACACACAATCATTCATGCACAGTCCCGGGTCTGATGGGCGCTGGGCAGGCCATGGCCTATTTGTAGGTACATCCACCGGATAGGGTTGGTCGTGTTGACCGGTAATCTCATCATGGTGTTGAGGACCATCAGTTTTATGGAATGGAAACAATAAGCAAGTGCCAGGCGAATTATAGATGCATGCACATCCAAGCGTAGAAACCCTAGTTTCGAAAACCCTAGTTCAGGATTGCTCCTGGATTTGGTCAAGGGTATAAGGATCCAAATCCGCGTTTAGCGGATCTTAAAATTCCTCACTGCCTTGAACAAAATCTGGACCTTCGAGCAAGGGGCTTTCCAACTTTGACTGCTTGGCGAGATCAATAGGCGAGTAGATGAGATCATGGATTGCGGTGGGTTGCAGAATGTCAGTGGGCTTCGTATCAATTCGGTCAAATTTTTGCACACTGACAGATTGATAATCCAAAGTATCAGATTCTCTAGATTTGCCAGGGTGGGGTGGATTTACCGCGGTTATGCTGGGAGGAGTGTGGTATTTGGGGATCGTCATCTCAGAAACAGTTGGCAGAAGCTGAAGCGCTTCAAATTTCTGATGGGTACTTGAATCTTCCCAAAGTGAATCACTGAATTCAGATGTCTTCATAGGGTCCGCAAAGAGATGCAAGTGATAGTCCTCAGCGGTATGATTGAATATGTTTTCAGATAAGGATTGATCGCTACAACCATCGATTTGATCACGCTGGGTACCTGGCAAGTCAGGCTCCCCGAGAGTTACCAACTGGGATGGATCAATAAAGAGGACATCTTGAGGTTGCCCAGACAGAAAATCGCTCCTATGGTTGTCTAAATATTCCAAGTGAGAATGATCAGATCTGAAAGATTCATCGATTTCGAACTGTGATTGTGGAACACCATCTGCGGGCTTATAATTGCCGCCAATACCAGTATAAGGGAATTTTGAATGTCCCGAAGAAATTACTGGTGTGGTGGGATCGGGAAACCAACTGAGGAATAATGAACGAAGAGATTGAGTCGTAGGGGCGTTAACCATATGAGGCTTTTCAACACACACATACGTGTCATTCAGAGGACACAACGATCTGGTAGACCTTGTAAGGGAATCAACTTTATCCGGGATAGGAGTCGATTCATAATCAGTATGTGAATCAGATTTGGGTTTGTGCCCAGGGAAACATCGAGTGGGCTCGAGGTAGGTTTCATGAACCGAGAGGGAATATGAGCCACTGGGGTTTTCAAGTTCTGATTCGACATGGTGCGTGAAAGATTCAAAGGTAGTGCAGTAGGCTTTATCCTCTTTCCAGTGTCTATCCTTGCTCAGGGCTTTTGAGGTCACAACTCCACTACCCGACAACTCAGGAGGAGGGGTGAGAATGTCACAAATAGCAACACTCTCCTTGGAGGCCTGAATGTGGTCTGGACTCGAGGAGATGGACAACGAAGCGTTAGGGACAAAATCTAAATAGCCGGTAACTTGCGGGTCATCATAGGGAACATTAGGATCTAACTGAAATTTTTCAAGGGAAACGAGAATCACATACTTGAACTGTTCATTGAAACATTTCCAATCGACATCCCTTTCAGGTAACTCAAAAAAATAATGAAAAAATCTGATAGAGAATTTGTCTCTAGATTCCTGAGGTTCCATTCTAATGTCATTTAGCTTTATCACTACACTTTGCAAATCGTACCTGTGAAAAGCTTGTCGCAATTCACTGGCGAGTTGTTCAAATGAATGGATGGAAGCTTCTGGAAATGTGAGGCACCAATGCTTAGCGTGACCTTCGAGAGTGAGGAAGAAAATCAAACAAATCAATCCTTCATCGTCAATTTCGTGGCACTCACCAAAATCACAGAAATATAAAAAGTGTTGGGTTATGGACACCCCATTTTCACCATAAAATTTTAACTGGGACAAGTGATCCATAAGTTCATCGAAATTGCGCAAAATTTTCTAGTGTGTTGGTCGGTAGAGCCTCCCCTCCATGCCGCTCGTCACCCAAAGTAGACCATATATCATAGCACAAGTGACACCATGGCCATACCATTTTAGTCTGGGAAGCACCTTGTGCCCATCCATTCATCATGCATAAGGTAAATTTTAACATTCAAACTCAAACCCCCTTCCCGGACGGCCAAGTTGTACAAGCAGATTAAAAGTGCACCTTCGTGCATCAAATTTGGCCCACCATACCTCCATCAGCATAATCCCATCTGCGACACTTCTTCATCTGCTTCATCAACCCCACACATGAGACCAACTAATGGGACCCCCACCCCCAGCAAAACACCGCCATCACACCTTCAATGAGTGAACCCTTTCATGTTTTGGGGTACCTGTCTTTGTGTTTTGTACAAACCAAATCTCATTATTTTATTATTTTGGTAAGTGTACAAAGAATGCAAACAATGCACTTCACCCTCATATTTCATCTTTTCCCCCATGGCAGTAGTCCATCATTCCCCTTGGTCGGAGTATTTCACCCCCATGCACGCACCATCAAGACATTCATAGCTGGTTCACATCCGCCCTAGAAGTCCTACCGACATTCATAACCCTTGAGGTCGCGACCCATGGTTCAAGTTAAGGCTTCCTTTCTGTCAACCTCAACACCTCTTTTCCAAAAAGGAAGCGGTACCTTGGATCACCCCTCCCCATGCAGAGGGGTATCCTCAGGTGGCACTTTGGGAGACATCATTTTCCACAGATGTCATCGATCCTTCTGACATTCGACTAAGACAAAAGCTTTCATGTCAATATGGTATCGTACCTTACAACCATTGCACTTTGATCAGATCTGTCGAAGACCCGTGCCTCCATAAGCGTCTTTGTCAACAATACTTACATGATATGGTCCCAACCAGTACATATGTGTACATTGTGTAGTTATATGCCATACCAAGGGTACGCATATGGGTACCACATTCCACCTATCATCAAAGAAACAACGCCCCTGAGGGCGTCAGTAGTCATCATCAACAACCGCCAACATCACTACCACAGCAGTGACATAGACAGCACATGTATCTATCAATTTTGTTTAACTATCCATAGCATCATGAGCATGGGACATGCTCGCCTCATTGAAATTTTGTATATATGTTGTATATTTTGTTTGCTTGCAGGGGTCCCTTAGGCCATGGTCATCTCAGAAACGGTGCAAGGTGTTGTCAATTCCAAGATTTACGCAAGTCTCTCTCTCTCTCTCTCTCTCTCTCTCTGCGCACGATACAAAAAAGAAACTATAATGTATTTCGGCTATACAGTCCTTCCTAGACCTCACACATTAGGGGGCAACTGTTAACACTATAAAATCATACAGCAAAAGATGACATTAATTAATGTCAAGCCTAAGGATTTATAGGGCAGGATCACATAATGGAATCAAGAAGTATTTAAAATCTCGAAGGTTTTGAGAAAATCAGATTTGAACTAGTCTTAAATGCTAAATTGCGCGCTTAATCCTTCGAGAAGAGAGCCTTTTGTGTGCCTTTTTTTCCCGATAAGCGCACATTCCTGGAAATGGAAAAATGTCACTTTCCATGAACACACAAAGCAAAGGAAAATTACTCCTTATATGAAACTGCCTAAGGACAGCCACCAGCGCCTCCTTAGACACTATGTGAGCACACAAAGGAATATTTGGAGCACACAATGGAATCATGCCTCTCCCTTGGGTCACCATCCATCATGTACCAAGGGAGGGAAGGAGGATTTGAAATCCCCTATATAAAGCTACCAAGAGATGAAGAAAGGGTGATCACATTTTTATGCTGGCTAGAATTTCCCAAGCAATACCAGCAGTGTGTGACCCGGAGCTGGAGATAGAGGGGACTCGATTGTTTGCCACCCAACAATCCTATTCCATCACAACAGAGAGAGAGGGAGACTCCATCAGAGGCAGATCTTGGAAACCAACATCCTTGCATCGGGACCTAGAGCCATTGTCTAGGGGCCCTTTGGCAAGTGGGTAAAATTTCTTCTCCATTTCAAATGTTTAATAAGAAGAGGCCTTTGAGCCATCGTTTGCATTATTATCGTTTTGACTCTCTTCAATAGCTTCTGTATATTTTTGTTTTAGTTTTAGTTTACTTTGAGCATACATTCGCATATTTTTTCCTCTAGATTATATGCTTTTGAGCTCCACCACTTTCTTCCCGTTACCAATAATTTATAGGGGTAGACCACACCCCTTAAACTAGTGCGATTTTGTACACCCATGCGTCAAATCCACCACTACACACATAGCTACAAAATAAATTGAAAAATCTATGTTTAATTTCAAAGAAGGGCTGAAAAGAAATATGCTAAAGGTGCAATATTTCAAGCACCCTGATATAGCTTGCCATTTGTATGATAAGCACCTTGCTTCCTATGGAAGGCTACCATGGAACGACGGGGTTCCTCTTTATTTTTAAAATTATTTTATGCAGAATTCATTTTTAGAATGAAACTCAATTATAATGACCTTCCCTATGAATTTTTTGGTCCTAGGAAAGGTCGATTATGTGACCGTAGAGGCGCTAAGCGCAATACTGAGTTGCCTCGCCCAAGCCACCATTGGTAAGTTGGCCTCTTTGCGTGGAAACTTTATGATCATAGATGGATGCCACTTCTCAAATTAGTCGAGAATTAAGGGATGTCATCATAGACAATCTTCAGAGTGGACTTGGTGGAATTGATGTTTGTCTGAATTGACAAAGAGCATGAGAGAATGCACGTGCTAATTTTGTGTATCATACAGATGATGAGATAGATAACATGAGTATTGAAGAGCTTAAAACATATGCAAAGCATTATCGCAATGGTTGGCAGGAATTAATTATTCATGAGGAAGAGGGCATGGGATCAGTATCTATTAATGGTTAGGGTGAATATTTTAATGTTATTTATACTAAATACATATACACGTTTATTTGTATACGTTAATCTAACAAAAATGTATCATATGTTCACCATTTGTAGTTAACATGCTTGATGAATAAAAATTTTGATAATATCACGGTCGAAGCATGAAGTTCTCACAATCAAGATGATATGTTGGCAAATGTTAATGTTTTTTAAGTGTTCATGATGTTGATGTACAATTATTAATATATTATTATATCAGTATCATGATGATATATTTTTAAAATAAATAATTGTATACACATGTATGTATATAATTAAATGTTAACACATTCTGATTCCATCTGATGTTTTCGTAATGAAGCCACCCTCTTCTTTCCTGTTAGGAGATGTGCCAAATCCACCATCACAAGTATTCAATTTTTCACTTATATTTTTAAGTTATAAATTGAAGTGAAAGTTTCATTAAAAAATGAGATATAGATCTTGAGTTATTTTACAGTTTTAAATTTTTTGAATTTTTGGTTTGTGGAGATAATTTTCGTTCAAAGCCACCCTCTTCTTCCATGTTAGGAGATGTGCCAAATCCACTGTCACAATGATTCAAATTTTCACTTATGTTTAAGTTATAAATTGAAGTGAAAGTTTCATTAAAAAATGAGATTTAGATCTTGAGTTATTTTACAGTTTTAAATTTTTGAATTTTAGGTTTGTGGAGATGATTTTCGTTCTCCAAGGACTCTAGCGATGGAGTGTATGATGGAGATAGGAACATCCAAACAATTTGAACAAAAAGTTGTCTTTTTTTTTTTTAATATTATTGCATTAGTTTATGCATTTTGATTTGAAAATTTTTAATATATATATATATATATATATAAGTTTGTATATGTATATTGTACAGTTTACCGTGGAGGATGCATTGATGGACGACCAACATGGGACAAGGGAGAGGGAACAACATGAGGTATTGCATGATTTTTTTTTTCATTTTTTTTATTTATAAAGTTCTACATTCTCATTCAATTTTAAAACATTAAATATAATGTTTACACATTGTGTAGGCTCCCCATTCTTCATATGATAGCACAAGGAGGCTCAGGACACTGCTGGAAAATACACTGCATCCATCTCTATTTGATTGATGATGCACATGCAATATATTATTTGATAGATAGTCTTAAATTTACTTTTCTATATAGATATTCTTATTTATGCAGTCATATTTACTTTTCTATATAACTTGATACTTGTAACACTATACATTATTATATTTACTTTTATTGTTCATGATATACATTTTGGACATATTTTACATTTTCGATAGTTGAGTTCTACATTTACTTTTATTGAATGATTTTAAACTTTGAATAGTTGTTACATTTGGCATGTGATCACATGTTATTATATAATGTTAACTTAAAGATGATCTTATATTAAATGTTTTGTTTTTAAAACTTGTTGTTTTGTCACTTGTTATTTAAAATGAATCTAGATTGAAATTGAAAATTACAAAACACATGTGGTACATGTTACACATTTGAAAGGTATGTGTCCCCACTTGATCAATTATAAGTAGTTCTTTAAGTAGTTTTTTATGCTTATAAAATGACTCGTATTTTAACATTTTGTTGAACGAATCGAACTCACCATTTTATTATGGGTGATTAGATTTTGTTTATATGTGTTTAGTCATGAATTTCTACAACAACATTTTTATTGTAGAATTAACAAATTGTGTGCCTAGATCACTGATAGGAGTTAATGGGCATCCAAATCTTGTCACAAATTTTGGTAGATAAATTTTGATGCTTCTTATTTAGCACACAACCTGATAGGTTTAGCTTCTACCCATTTTTTTAAGTATTTGACTGCAATAATTATATATTTGGTTCTAGTCCTCATGCATTTTTAAGGAAATGGTTTCACAAAGTTGATATCCCAAATATCAAAGGGAAGAGTAGGAGTCATTGGTTGCAATGGCATCTCATTCTTCCAATGTGGTCGATCTTTTCTCTTCCATATGTCACATTTGTGGGTTTCCTCTAATCTAACATCTCGAGAAAAATTCCAAAAATGCAACATATGGAGGAGAATAGATCAATCAAAATGGACGAATGAAATTCCATTGAAACCAATCACTCCTACTCTTCCCCTTAAGATTTGGGCCATTGACTTTGTGAGACCCTTTTCTAAAAAATGCAAGAGGAATGGAGCCAAATACATAATTACTACAATCAAATACTTGTCAAAATGGGTAGAAGCTAAAAATATCAGGTTGTTCGCTAAAGAAGAAGCATCCAAGTTTATCTACCAAAATATTGTGACAATATTTGGATGCACATTAACTCTTATTAGTGATCAGGGCACATGTTTTGTTAATGATGTTGAAAATGGAAACAAGAAAAGATTCTAATTTAATTTTCCCTTGAATTAAATTAGAATAAAATTGTAATTCCACATCATAATACAACTTGTATGAGTTAACTAAGTTAGTATGAATTAGTTGGTTCAGTTAATTTGACTTGAGGGTCTAAATTGAGTCATGTAGAGTGTCTCCTACAAAATAGGAGCCCTAGTTGAGTTTATTTTGAGTTGTAATTAATTAAATTAGTTTATCTGAGTTAAAATCAGTTTAACAAGATCTAACTGATGGAGGAACTAGTGAGAGGTTAAAAAATGGAACTTGGACCTGAACCACATATAGTGATCAATCAAATCACTGATGATTTACTCATAAATAACTCATGCATGTCAGTTCTGTGAAAGACCCATTTGAGATTGAATTTCAAGGGAAATGTACTATCAATTGTATAATCATCCAAATTATACAGGTGATGCATGCAGTCAAAGGCCCCTAATGGATTGCGCATTATGGATTGGGAATTTACCTAATTAATAGGGCCGAATTACCTAAGGAAACAATACAAGGAAATAGGGATCCTGAAGGGCAGAAAAATGGTTAAGTATTCAACCATGCTTGTCTAGGAATCAGTGAGATAAATAGAGATAAAGCAGAGGTTTCCTTGGTTGGAGAAAAGCATTGTAATATTCTCATATTTTTTGACTTATGAAATATAAAAATAGAGGCGTTTGTAGTTGTGGCTTTCCCCGAGAAATATTTGTGTACTATGAGATTGAAATTATTTCTCTTTCATGTTTTTTTTATTTTTACATCGTAATTGGTTTCTGCAATTGGTAGAGTAGATTCAATTATAATGTTTTAGAATATTACAATTATCAATTTGAATCTACATTGATTTTATACATGGTATTGGATCAGCAATCACTATAGAAGAGAAGAATACGATTTTTTTATGTGCAGGTGAATCAAATTTGTAGATCTACTCTTCAGGACTAGAAACAGGATCAAAATGTCTTTCTCTAGATTGAGACTCGAATATGCCTTTGCAGGTAGTTCAGATTACATATATTGGAAGCATAGGATGGAAGTAGTATTGGAAGACAACAAGCTGGAGGAGTTCATAGATAGTGATGTTCCTAAGCTTGCAACAGCATATGCTCAAGATCTGGAAACCGGGAAGAAGAATGTAGAAAAGGAAATAAGGATTCTATTTGAAGGTGTTTGAGATTTGTATCGAACCTCCATGGAAAGGAAACACCATATGCTATGTGGAAGGCCTTAACATATATGTTTTAGAACATCAACGACCACAGGAAGTTGAAACTGAAGGACAAGCTCAGAAAAATCAACATGGAGAAGGGTGATACAATACCAAAATACTTTACCAAGTTCACCCAATGTCGAGATGAGCTTAGACGTATTGGTGCTACATTTGTTGAGTATGATATGGTGATCCTAACACTTCTATGTCTTCCCAAGAGTTGTAATAACTACTGGGATTTGATAAATGGGAGGGAGAAGCTACCAGAGTGGGAGTGATTGTGGTCCAACTTGGTGCAATAAGATATTAAATGGGACACCAGAGATGTATCCTCATCAAGGATAGAAGATGAGGAGAATTTTTCCTTGGATGGAAAGGAAAATAAAGGGAAACATAATTCATCCCATTCCAATCAGATTCCGGTTAGTCTGGAAAGCAGAAGGACTTGTTGAAGATTAAATTTTTTTGCTATCACGGGCTGGGACACTATGCCACGAATTTTCCACACAAGAAGGTAGGAAAGAAGCCTCAGGAGGATTGGCATGTGAAGCTCTTGCTTCAAAGTTTGAGTTGGATTTCACCCTCACCACATATAAGGTATCATGGGTGATGTGTTCTTTATGGTACGTAGATAGTAGAGCCTCATTCTATATGATTGGAAACGAAGAGTTCTTCAACGACTTGGAGGAGAAGGACCTCCAAATGCACATAGAGATGGGATATAATGGGAGGTATAGTGCGATCGAAATTGGTACTGTTACCTTAGAGGGAGTTTGGTTCTCATCTCACATTGAAATATTTCATGTATGTTCCTAGTTTGAAGAAGAATTAGTTTCGATTTCTATGTTTGATGACCGTGGCTATGATGTAATATTTAGAAAAGGAAAGGCATTCCTTCGTCACATAGCCATGAGATGGGTGAATAAGATTGGGATTCAGGTAAAGAGCCTCTACACATTGGATGTATAATATTGTGCTTCCTTGAGCACAAAAGTAGGGGAAGTGGAGAACCAAGACATCCGTGAGTGATGGCATATAATATTGGGCCATCTACACCACAAAGCTTTAAATATCATGAAACATATTTCTATAGGACTTCCAAAGGGTGCACTTGAGCAGTGTGATACATCCAAAGGATGTACATTAGGGAAGTACGCCAATTCCACCTTTCATGATAAATACATTTGAGGTAACATGATCCTTGAAAGAGTTCACTCAAATGTGTGTGGACCATTATTGAAAACCTCCATGGCCAAGCATAGGTATTATGTGATTTTTGTAGACTCATTTTTCACACAAGTGTTGGATATTCTTCATGCAAAATAAATACCAGTCGTTCTCAAAATTTTGTGAGTTTAAAGCACTGGTTGAAAAATACACGGGAATGAAAGTGAAGGATCTCAGGAGCGACAACGGTAGAGAATATGTGTCGAATAAATTCAAGAATTTATGCTCATCAGAAGGCATTCATTGATATTTTATAACACCTCATAACCCACAACAGAATGGGGTTGCAGAAAGAAATAACATAAGCCTTGTGGGAGTTTCACGAGTTATGTTACATGATCAGGACCTACCTTTACACTTGTGGGTGGAATCATGCAACACAGCTGTGTATGTGCAGAACAAGATTCCTGATCGGATCCTCAGGATGAGTACACCAGAGGAATCATTTTTCGGTAAGAAGATAGATATGGCAGACTTTAGAATTTTTGGTTCATCAGTTTACTATCATGTTTCCAAGGATGCAAGGAAAGAGCTAGAATGAACAACTGAGTTGGGAATATTTGTGGGGTACATTAATACACCTCAAAACTATTGGGTGTACCTATCATCTCACAGGATTAAAATGGTTCATATATATGTGAAATCCGATTAAGGAAATGCCATGTGAATTTCCCTTGATAGGGAGCTTCATATGCATGTAGATGACGAGCTTTTAACTCTAAATGAAGAACCTTAAGATGTGGAGAAGCCATAATAAGAGGAGTAGAGAGTGGAAGCACCCACTCATGCAGAGACCTCCAAAGATGGAAGGAAGCGTACTAGATAGGCTGACAAGTTGATTCATGATGCTAGAGAGATTGTGGGAGAACCCACATCACATCGCAAGCAGAGAAGGTCCCCAGATCGATACACTAGCTACATGGATCTTATGAAAGAGAGTGTAGAGACTCAACCATCCTAATTTGAGGAAGCAGTGCAAAAAACAATATGGTTTGATGCCATTGTAGAGGAGTATGAATCCATTACATGGAATAGTGCATGGGAAGTTATCCCAATATCGGAAGACAAGTCGGTTGTAGGATCCAGGTGGATCTACAAGGTAAAGTAAGAAGCAGATGGGAGTGTGTAGAAACACAAGGCCAGATTTGTGGCCAAGGGGTTCTCTCAAGTGGAGGGAATAGATTACGAGGATATCGTTGCTCTAATAGCAACTCACTCTTCAATTAAATCTATTCTAGCACTTTCAGTGTATATGGGATGGAAGATACATAAAATGGATGAAAATAAAACCTTCCTCAATGGAGTGATTGAGGAAGAGGTGTACATAAAGCAGTCAAAAGGATTTGAGACCTTCTACAGAGAGTTTCATGTGTGAAAACTCAAGATATCATTGTGTGGACAGAAATAAGCACCCCATGCTTGGTACACCAGGATTGACAATTATTTCACCAGGTTTGGCTACACCAAAAGTGAAGCAGATTCAAACCTTTTCCATATTGTGGTTGAAGGTAAATTATTGATTATAGCATTATATTTTGATGATTTAATTCTAATAGGTGATGAGAAATTGATAAAATATTGCAAATAGGATCTTGCATGAGAATTTCAGATGAAGGACATGGGGCCTTTACATTATTTTCTTGGTTTCGAAATTTGGAAAAGAGATGGGGAATTGTTTGTCTCTCAAGGAATGTATGTCAATAAGATACTGAAGAATTTCACATGGAGAGTAACAAACCCATGGAGACTCCTCTAGCAGGGAATTGGAGGAATGAGGATGCTACTTCATGTGAAGTGGTAGAAGCTACCATTTATATGAAGCCTGTGGGTTCACTTATGTACTTGGTGAACACACAACCAGACATGTGTTATGCGGTTAACCAAATTAGTCAAACAATGGTTAAGCCAACTAAGCTCTATTGGAAGGCAACCAAACATGTGTTGAAATACCTCAGAGGCACCACTCAGTTTAGTATTTGGTATAGGAAGACAAAGGGAGTGAAGTTGCAAGGCTTCATAGATGCAGATTGGGCAGGGAGTCCATCCGACAGGAAGAGCACATAAGGAAGAATCTTAGTGTTGGGCTAGTAGTAGTTTCCTGGTATAAAAAGAAGAGAAGATCAGTTGCACTTAGTTTAACATAAGCATAGTACACGGCTGCTAGTCAAGAAACTTGTTATGTTATCTGGATGAGGAAGATCCTTGTTGGCTTTTTTGGTCAACAGATGGATCCTACGGTGATTTACTGTGATAACTAGAGTTGCATCAAAATCTCGGTGAATCTAGTTTTTCGTGATAAATCCAAGCATACCGACATCCCGTACCACCATCTAAGAGATTTTGTGCAAAGGTGGATCATGATGCTAGAGTACATTCCTACAGAGGAATAGGATGCATACATCTTGATGAAGGAACTGTAAAGAGGAAAATTCGAGTTCCATGGAAGCAAGATCAGGGTATTAGATAATATCTTTCTTGTTGAGAGGGAGTGTTGAAAATGGAAACAAGAAAATATTCTAATTTAATTTTCCCTTGAATTAAATTAGAATAAAAATGTAATTCCACATCACAAGAAAACTTTTACGAGCTAACTAAGTTAGTATGACTTAGTTGGTTTAGTTAATTCAAGTTGAGGGTCTAACTTGAGTCATGTAAAGTGTCTCCTACAAAATAGGATCCCTGGTTGAGTTTATTTTGAGTTATCATTAATTAACTCAGTTTCTCTAAGTTACAATCAGTTTAGCTAGTTCTAATTGATGGAGGAACTAGATATGAGAGGGAAAAGGGTGCAAATTGGACTTGAAAAACATGTAATGATAATTGATAACTAATGATTCACTCATAAACAACTCATGCATGTCAATTCTGAGAAAGACCCAGTTGATATTTGAGTTCAAGGGAAGTGTACTATCAGTTGTATAATCATCCAAATTGTACAGGTGGTGCATGTAGTAAGAGGAAGGTCCCTAATGGATTGTGAAGTATGGACCAGGAATTTCCCTAATTAATATGGCCTAATTACCCAAGGAAACAACATAAGGAAATAGGGATCCTGGAGGGTAGAAAATTGGTTAAGTATTGAACGAGGCTTGCCTAGGAATCAATGAGATAGATAGAGATAGTGCAGAGGTTTCTATGGTTGGTGAAAAGAATTTTAATATTCTCATATTTTCTGACTTATGCAATACACATATAGTGGGGATTTTAGATGTGGCTTTCCCCAAGAAATATTTATGTACTGTGAGATTGAAATTATTTATCTTTCATTTTTTTTAATTTCGCGATCGTATTTGGTTTCCACAATTGGTAGACTAGATTAAAGTATAATGTTTCAACATAATACAATTATCAGGCTGAATCTATGTGGATTTGCTACAAATTATACAATACAAATGTTACTACATAAATTTATGACTTAACACAGATAGATGAAAATTGATCACCGATAAGAAAATGGTGAGGTCGAGTCATTCAAACTGTGGGGTTTCCTCTGATATATTTGTATTATCTTCCATAGACGTTCTTTTTGGGTGTGGAGCCTGATTATCTTCTTTATTTGGATGTATCACCACGTTGACCCCTATTCTAATGGGGCAGCAATGCGCTCGTCGCTATTCATCAAGGAGGTCTAGGGAGGGGGGGGTTGTTATGCTCTTATACCAATAGGTGTCATTTATCATGATTGACTTGATGGGCTATGTAATATGTTCATACCTTTCCTTGTTGCAAAGGTTTTCCATATTGTCAAAAAAATCAAAAAATTTAAAAAATGTAAAGAGGGTATACCCTAAAAGAAAAATCAAAGGGTGAAAAGAATAAAAATGGCCAAAAAAGTAAAAGAAAATGAACCCCACCAAAAGAAAGGCCAAGGAAAGTGTGCAAGTCTAAATGCCACTACTTTTTTCTCTTATGTAATAAACAAATTGTGTGCAACTTGTAACTTATGCCACAATTGATGAACAGTCAAACAGCTTAAGCTTGGCTTGTTCATATTTGAATTTTATGTTTTAGAGATAGAGAATAAAATCTGACCAAACTGTTTAATCTTGGCAGATAAGTAGATAGGTAGAGTAAATAAAAGGAGCTCAACATCTTAATCTGAGCCCATGGATGTAATAAGGTTAGACTTAGATAGATTTCTACATGTAAAAGAAAAGAAAGTGTGATAAGGGTTTGCCAGTCTAAGTGCACCCTAATAAAGGAGAAAAAATGATAGGGTAAAGTAGGTACGGTAGGTAGATGATGTTGCAGAATTACTTGTGATGGATAATGACTCTAAATGTGTTAATCCTTACTTTCATAAAAAATGCAAGGCATACATTACACTAGAGAAATTTCAAGCAAAACAAAGTCAAATGACTAACTCCCCTTCTCATTTTTCCCTAAAAAAATTCACTAATTTCCCCTAAGTACTAAGGCATTTGAAAACTAGAGGGGCTCAAAGCATTTCCTTGACTTTTGGAGGGACCGGACCCTCGGCCCAATAATTTGAAAAGCCTAAGTACTTAAAACCATCCATAATTCATTCATTTACTTCCATAGGTCTTTTTCTAAGTAAAATCTTATTTTACGTAGGAAAATTACACAATATCCCACAAAAAAACCATTTTCATTTAAGCCTAAGTTAAATACACAATCTTAATGTTTTTATACTTAGCGCTTTCCATTCATTTTGACATATTAACTTTAACTTATATTAATTAATTCCCCTATAACATCTACCCATTCCCGTATTACTATAACTATATAAAACCCCCAAATATTACATATCTCGCCCCTTGGTTGAAATATAACCATAATACAGGATTAATTAACCCCCACGGTTAATTAATAACTTACCTGACCAATCATATTGCTCCCGATATGATTAAATAATTTTTTATTGTATTGGGCCCACCCTTATTAAACACTCGTCATCTTGCCTCTCTGACAGCCGTATGATTAAACACCCTGCATCTAATGGCCTTCGTCCATATCGCATCGCCCTCCACGACTGAACGTTAACATGCGATTGTAGAGTGGTTTTGTAAACAGTACCCCGCCACGCATCACAAGATGTATGGAATCACTGGCTCTTGGCTGAATACTACCCGTCCCCAAATGCGGTGTGATACATACTGCTTACCGCCCTCCAAATACGACAAACTATCATTTCCCTCATACGTCATCCGTCTGAAAAAATAAAACCCCCGCGAACCTTGACTTTGTGAATAAAAAAAACAAATGCACGTTAGTTTCATCATTTTATGCTATGACCAGTGTTCCCATTGCAAAACATCAAAATCAGTTGTGAAGATTTCCAACCACCACTTTGCCAAACGATTTTCGGCTGAACCAGTCAGCTTTTGCTTGCACTTGTTTCCTCACTATTCACTTTCCGAAACAGGTATTTATCCAATTTCCATCAAAACCCTGCAAGTCTTGGTTTTTACTTTAATTCCACAGAAAAGGACTAAAAAGCAGTGCAATTCGGTCTTTGTTTCACCCATAAGTTCCCAGACTTGTAATTTTTCCCATTTTTCCACTAAAAATCAAAATTCCTTTCTGAATCCACAAGAACCAGAAATGGAAACCTCTATGGCTTTGAATGTTGCACCTCTGAATGCCCCCCATAAATATTTAGACTATATGCCTCTAGCGGATAGGGATTTCTAGATAAAAGACCTCATCTTTAGCGAAAATCCTCTCAGAATCTTTTGCCAATGCAGGAGGAAATTAATGCTTTTACGAAAATATTTGATATTTTGCAGAGTAAAGGGTTGCCAAGTCCTTTAGTTACTCATGATAAACTAATGAATCATCAAAGCTATGTTGAGAAATTGAATAAGTATGCAGACGACTAGGAAAGTCCATCGACAAGTTCATCAGCGGCAAATGCCTTGCCTACAGGAAAAATTCTTTATGATAGTCTGGAAAATATGTTTTATCTCAAACATTAGGTAAAGAACTTATTTCCAATTCAGCCTACTTTTTTCAGATACACAGAAACTGATGAGATCCTAAGAAAGCTTCAAAAAACCATAATACCAGAAGCACAATGGTGGGAAGATATGTTGGACATTCTGTAAAAATATCCTTGGATGAATTTTGAATATTTACTACAGTAAGTAAGGGTACAAAGGATAAACAAAGATCAAACAGGTCAAAGTGTATCAGTACAGGTAAAGAGTATCAGTAAAAATAGAGCAGCCATCACAAAGTTACTAAAGAAGACAACAACAAGCCAAATCATAGGGCCTACCTCTAGCACATTCATAAAAATAGGAACAACACAATATCGGTTTATATTTTCTCCTATCTACGAGACTATCTGTCTCTATTTTCTTGTAACTTATTCATGAGTCATCTTAAAATATATCTCACTCTGTTAGGAGATATTTTTTATAATTTTTTGTATAAATACTCCCTCAATTAGACTATTGAGGGGGGTGGATTCTTAGACTTTGCTGTAATAATGATTATTTTGGAATAAAGTGTTGTTGGAATTTTTTTGCATGGCTAGCTAGATAAATAATTGACACAAAGGACTTTTCACAGGATTATTGAGTCAGACAACAGATCAATAAGTCTTCTATCTCTTTTGTTTTAAAGTTTTATACTTGTTTATTATACCATCTATGTTTCATATCTGAATGATAAACGAAAAAGAATAATTCAGAAAGTGCTTGAGTGTAATATGTTTTCAATCATTGTTATTCTTAATATTTTCCTCTGAACTAGTATGAACAGTGAATTCTTAATTGCTCTTGTTTCCTAGTTTATTCATTTTGATTATTTGGTAAAGAATTCTTAATTTATCTTTATTAATAATCATTCAAGTTCCCTCTTTCTAATATGTTGAAGGATTCTTAATTTCCCTTCACCCATTTTGGGTCCATTCCATTCATTTTAGATCTTTAATTGTTCCCTATTTGATTACCTTGCCCTGTGAAACCATCCCTTGTTAAGAAATTAAATCCAGTTAAGCCATCTTTCTTTGACTCCATTAGCCCAATCGCCTAAACTATTCAGTCCTACCCCTCTGTTATTTAATTCCACCACCCAAACATAATCAAAATCCCTAAAATTTCATAACTAGCCTAATATCTTTCAAAACAAAGCTAAAACTTAAAGAGAGAGCCCTCTCTGGGTACAAATTAGCTAGATTCTGTACCTAAAAGTTGGTTTGTGGTTACCTCGGACCCCTTTCCTCTTACCAACAACTTCAAGGAAAATATGAGTGATGGCACGCGGTGGGGTGACGCACTCGAGCCCCCCTTGTGCGGGGCTTGGGGCTTCAAGGGTAATGCCCTAGGAACTGTTATATAAAATCGGCCTTGTAAAATATTGTATTTTCGTAGTCTATCTGGGCAGTTCACTAGGTGGATGATCTGATGGTAGAAGTTATGTTTAATTTAGGGTTTTTTTCCCTAGAAGGAAACCCCTCTATTGTATGAGGGTATTGTATTGCGTCTGTGTATGGTGCGTATACTCTGAGAGAGAAATAGCAAGGGGTACTGTGTGAGAGAGTAAAGGATATTACAATGGATCTGTTGTAGGTTGTCTCTCTTCATTTTGTTGGATAATAAAAAGGAAGGACTGGATGTTTCCATGGATGTAGCCCAAGTTGGGTGAACCACATATATCCGTGTCTCTCTTGTTTTATATGTTATTTATGTGTTTTTGTTTCCACATATTTTATGTGTTCCATTGCTCTGTAATATATAGTTTTCTAACAGTTCTCTACTAACTATCTTAGTTCATATCTACTTTAGATATGATTTAGATAGTTTGTGTTTGAGTAGGATCTTGATCTTTATTTTTTTTGAAATTTTGTTGTATTTTCCAAGGTTGCTTTTGCCCATTTCGATTGCTTCCATTAGTATTTGCTTTTTTTTTTTTTTTTTTGGTAGTGTAAATTTGGATCTAAGGGGTCTGATTGAGTATTTGTGATTTGTTTAACTATTTGGGTCATAAATAATTTAAAGATTTATGATTTAAGGATTTTTTTGTTCCTTTGTATATCATTGTGGTTTCATATTTTTCGCTATTTGCATGGAACTACAAATATGCACTTCGCTTTTATTTTTCTATGTGAGATAAACTCTAAAAGTGGCCTCCTAAGGAAAAATAATAAAATAATAGTTAAAATAGTTAAAGAAGAGTTATGAATTTTAGAGGGAAAATAATAAAACTAATTTTTTTAATTGTATTTTTGGCTTATCTCCTTACATGTTTACTCAAATTTCAAGTGTATACACTTGTTGGATGCAGAATTAAATTCCACATCCAACGAATACCCATTATGTATACTTTTGAGAAGACCCACATTGACAAAAATGTAGATACATTAAAAAAGCTTGTTCAACACGTTTTTCAAATGTATCTGCAATTTTTCTCAAAGTGGGTCTTCTCAAAAGTATGCATAATGGATACTCGTTGGATGTGGAATTTAATTCCACATCCAACGAGTTACTACACTTGAAATTTGAGTAAAACTATAAGGATATAAGCCAAAAATACAATTAAAAAAGTAATTTTTCTTCTTTTCCCTCCAAAATATTTACATGTGCCTCTTTTTAAATTTAAAGGATTTTTATTGGTTTACATATTATAACATGGAAATTCACTGAAAATTTCATGGGCAGTTTTAGGCTGAAATTTCCTCTAATGTTATTTTGTGATTCTCTTTCAGAAAGCCAAGTTTTGAGCCTTTGAGTGCTTGATGCTCTTGCTTTGGTTATTGTTTGAGATAATATTTTTTTTTGTTTTTTTTTGGGTTTTTTTTTTGGATAAATTATCTTTCATGAATTTAGTAATTTTCAGGACATAATATTAAGAGTGTGTGAGGTTTTTGTTAGTTTTGAAAAGGAAAAAATACTCTCTTCCCTTGTTTAGTTAGCTTTCATCGAACAAAAAATTGAAAAGATGCATTTCATGTAGCTTGCATTAAGATTGGCTCATGGTTCATTACACATCATCTGAGCTGCACACCATTACCCATGAGTAAATAATAACCACTAAAATCAATGCTTAATAGAATTTATTCAAAGTTTTTTTTTTCTCTAGTAGCACACCAACACTAGCTTATGGTTTTAGGGCCTTGAAATAGGTGGTGAGGTTATCTCTTTGAGGCTACCAAAAAAAATAATAGAACCTTGAGTTAGGGAGTGGAAATCCATTTGCAGTGACAGTTTTCCTAGAAAGCCTTTCCTACACGAGGGTCAATCATGAGGTCATATTGAGGCCAATGGAGTGATCTACCCCACTTCATTGGTCTTGGTGGTGTTGTTCTACATGTATTACTTAGGGGTCTCTCTAGGGAGGCTTCGAGCTTGACACCCTTCCCTTGCGTGTAGACTCGACTGATGATTTTTCCCTCAGGTCAGGTTGTTATACATGGTATCCTTAGTGGCCATAATATTAGGGACATTACACGAGTGGTAGCAAGGGGGACGCCCTTGTTGTACCTGGGGTAGATGTTGGTCAAAACTCACTTGGTTCTATCTACCCCACTTCATTGGTCTTGGCGGTGTTGTTCTGTGTGTATTACTTAGGGATCTCTCTAGGGAGGCTTCGAGCTTGACACGTTTCCCTTGCGTGTAGATTCGGTTGATGATTTTTCCCTCAAGTCAGGTTGTTATACGTGGTATCATTAGTGGCCATAATATTAGGGACATTACACAAGTGGTAGCAAGGGGGACACCCTTGTTGTACCTGGGGTAGATGTTGGTCAAAACTCACTTGGTTCTCCTCAGGGTTACTCGATGAAAAATAAGGGTACTTGGTTTTAGGCATAAGAATCCTTAAGAAGGAGGCCAACGTAACTACCCCAACCATATGTTCACATTCGACTTGGGCCTTGATAAACCAAGCTATCGATGTGGGAAGATCCCTTTGATCCCTTGGTTTGTGTGCTTAAATCCATAGACTTGATAGTGTGTGTTGTTTGGTCCAAGTCTAGTTGGCCATATGGGTGTCTTAATTTCATTAAGTAAAATAATAAAATATATTCACTATGGTTGACCAAAATATTCAAGATTATTGATAAATTTTAAACCTTTCTCTTGAAGAGGAAGGTCCACCTCCTAGGAGACACATGATAGATTTGAAAACGAATGACTTAGAACACACTCAGGATGGAATGGATAATCTTGGTTCTCAGGGGGAATACTTGGTTACTATTGAGGTTATTGACAAAATTCCACCACCACATGTCAACCCACCTTTGAATAACTATTTTGGTGATGTAATTGTGAATTTGAGACCTTTTTCTTCTAAACGCTTTTCCTTGTTCTCTCATTCTATCTCTAGTGAGAGTGGTTCATCTACCACGGGGGAGATGGGTCCCTCATCACCTTCTATGTCGAGATTACCTTATGTCATGTCTACATTACCATTGATTAGCTTGATAGGTACCACCTCTCCTACATTGCCAATAACTCTATCCTCTTCATGGGGAATTCCACTGGTTGCTTCAACAATCCATGCAAGTTTTCCAAGATTGTATATATCTCTATATTCTTCCAAATTTGTGTTTGAAATGGGGGAAAACCATGGTTAACCAATAAGAGATAGGATGTGTCCACCTAACTCATATATTCCTACAATTTCTTTACCTTATGTAGGCAGCTTACTTTAGGAAACATGCAAGGGGTTCTACATTTTCTTTCAGCTAATATAGGGGAACTAATGGTTTTGGAGGAACATCTCAACCATGGGGCATTTTTATGTTAGGCGAGATGCATTTCTCTAGGGGTCCTTTTTTCTTTTAGACTCAGGCTAGTTTACCTAGGGGCGTTACCCCACTAGTGCCACTATTCTAATGAGTTATTATGCATATGGTGGTGCTTTTTCACAACAAGGTCCTTCTTGCAGTGTCGTGTACAATCCCATGGGAAGTCATGCCTTTTGGTGTCCCTTCTTCCCTGGGGGTATTCCCCTTGGAGGAAAATATCCTTTCACCACATATGTTGGCCATGATTTCAATTTCCTAGGAAGAATTATACCCTTGTTCCATCATCTTCCACCATTAAATATGTTACGGAGGGACTAGAAGGTCCACCAAGGGGAGAATTTTTATCTCTTAATCCATTCAATCACCATAAACTTCCATTTCTAGATTCATTTGATTTGACGAAATTGGAAAAACTCATGAATGAACCCATATGCCATGATCCTAGGTGGCCACTTATGCCTACAAATCTACCTTATGATATTCTTAAATTCGAAGTTAAGTTGTGAGAAAACCCAACCACACATATTACCACCTACCATTGGTGGTGCTCTTCAAATTATTTGATGTATGATTCCTTGTGGTTGTCTTCTTCAATGAAACTTGACCAATGATATCAGTAAATGCTAAATTTAACTTGATAAGTCATCTTATAGTGACTATGCTTCCTTGTCCCATAGTTTTTTTTTACCATTTTCAAATACCTACATGACAAGACCTCAATACTGACTTCTTATCCATGTTTAAACATAATACCACTATTCACATTTCTGATCACATTCATGACTAGAGGAGACAAAATAGTTTATTTAGGACCAAGGTTGGTTTACTTGATCCTTGCTTCCACATATAGCCAAGGATGTCACCATGGACAAGGTGATTACCAAGGAGTAGGCCATTTTATGTGCCTAACACCTTGATTTGATGTATTCTCAATTGGGAACTTTATATAATGTCATCATGAATGCTCCTCGACCTCATATGATCCACCATGAATTGAATTAAGACAACATTTTGATGATGTCATCGATTCCATTTCTTCTGATGATATGAGTTAGTTAGATTCTAAGTTAGGGAAATTGATTGTTACATATAAAATCCCATTAAATGTTTCTATTTCTCAACACACATAATATTTTAAGAAAAATATCAAGGTTAATATGGTGCAGTCCACAACACCAAAGAATATTCAACAACCTAGAAAGAAAAATAAAAATAAAAAACAAAACAATAACTCTAAACTTTTTTAGGAGACTACACAAAACCAACCCAACCATGGTGGAGGCACGATGATAAATGTCTTAAGTTTAAATTCCTGTGTAAAATATTTTAGGGTGATCATTTGAGTCATGAGTTTCCATGTATGGATGAGGTTCATCATCTTCTTACATGACTGAAAACCACACAAAAACAAACCATGTTGACTCATCCATTCCCTTCCAACCACAAAAACAAATGGTTGCACACACACAATCATGTTGAATCATCTATTCCCTTCCAACCAAAAAAAAAATGGGTGCACACACTCCTCCAACTCCATAAGGGGGAAGTGGGTATTAGTGTTAGATTAAGGGTTCCTGACCCAACTTCAGAGTGTTCTGGACAACCAACAAAACCCTCCAACTACTGGCCCTTCCGACAGTGATCTGCTTGCGTAGACCAAAGTCTCACCCGAAGTAGTATGGGGGGTGTTGGAACCAGGTTTCCACACCATGAGGGAGAACTATGTTGTGGATATAACCCTTCCAATCTGATATAAATACTATTGTTCCGCGCAAGTGCCCCTTTTTCTCGATTGAGATCTATCTTTAATAAAACCCTTAACATAGACGTAGACTTGCGCAAACACAGATATCTATTTTATCCAAATATTATCTCATAGAAACACTTAAACTAAAACATATACAAATCTTGCACAATTATATAATCAATATAGATAGATACGCATCAATAATGTAAAATACAACAGATCTATAAGCAAATCATTACATCAATACATAAAAATCAATCATATAAGTAAAACAATACTTTCACCAAAACTTCTATTTATTAGTAGATCTTTAATTATGTCAATTTAGTCTCTTGTGGACATAGCCGTAGAGTGCTCACACACAATCCAGGACTTAGGTCTCCATGCACACAGTCGTAGGACCCTATCTCTACTTAGACTTATCATAAAAAATTTCCCAAAATCACATCAACAGTACATAATCATCTATCAAGTTATGATTTGAATTTACTCAACATGCCTATTTATATAGTTCAAATGCACAAAATCCATGGGTCAAACCGTGGTTTGAGCCCCATGTTTTACCCTTTAACCCATTACAAAAAGAAGGAGCTTTGAAACACCTTAAAGCCCCCTTAACTTGCTCGCTGCGCTTTAAGAAAAATAAACAAAATTGACTCAAATTTAACCCTAGGGGACACTAGCCTAATAGGCCCCCCAATACAAACTCGTGACTCGTCCTCGAGTCACTTTGGTCTAGATTTCTGTATATTGGCCTTGAGTGCTTGGATAAAAACCTATAACGGATGGATAGTCTCAATGCTCTATGCTACGACATTTTGTGCTTCTCCAACCAGATTTTATGTTGTAGGTCATTCTGCTACTAAACTGATACTTCTATGAGTCTACTAGAGGCCTTTTAGTGCCCCATCTATGTTCTACAACAACTGGAGTGCTTCCTTGGCCCAAGGATGCATTTTGGTTTCCAGCAGATGCTCCTTTCGGCACAGAGAGTCTATCTTTGTCTGAATATTACGACCTTCCTGTAGGTAGGCTAATGTTTGTGCTGGTATTAGGGTCCGTGCAATGACCCAAATGTCATTGACCTACTCCTCCTTAGCTCACAAGCTTGTCCTCAACTATTGAACTACGGGATCATCCTGGACGGATGTGCATATGCTCATCGCATCCTCAAAAAATTTGTTGCACGCATCCACAGTGGAAATGATGCTTGCAGTGGCTTCTTGAACGATTGCGGTGCGCTAGGCTCTAACCTCTGGAGGTATCCTGGGCTGCAATTTCCTCTAGAGGTTTGCAATCTTCTGCTCCAAATAGGCATGCACTGTTTGGATCTCTAGCTTGGATTCTTTGGGTGCGACTGCAATGTCCCTAGGCTTTGTAGTGGTTTTTGTAGTGGTGGATATTGGTAAGTTGGGAATTTCTGAATAGAGCCTATCAATAAGTGTCTCTAACTGCACGAGATGACTCTCTGTTGCATCCGGTGCTTGTTCGGCTATCTTCTGGCTTTGATATAATGCTTCAACCCTTTTCTGTTCTTTTGTAGTAGTGCATGAAGCAAAATATTCTTGATACTGTAATATTCTATTATCGTAGAATGCATTGAGTGAAACTGGCCACTAGGAAGTGTAGCCAAGTTGATTCCAATATCGGTGCTGCAATGTCGTGGCTAAGAAGAATGAAATAATATGGCTGGAACTTGGAACACTCGAATTTCTATAGTCGATACGGATACAAAGGTGCCAACTGAAATCACACTCGCTTGATTCACATTTGCTTCCTTCATGCTCGCCTGAATCTTGCTCTCTTGTACTTTCAACTATTGGAGGCCTTGCTGAACATCATTGAAAATGGCCTTGTACTACTACTCCATTGTACTCCAATATTCTTCGTTGATGGATTTGACGTTGTTGCCAATTTCATCAAAATATCCTTCTGTAAAAACTGAAGGTTCGATTCCTATCTTCTTGGTTTCCTTCCTCTTTGTACTTGGGCTTATCTGTGACTAGGCCCCCCTCTTAGCATTCTGGCAGGTTTCTATTTGCGTTGATGGTGCATCAACACTATCTCCATCAAGCTCCTCCACTTCTGCGTCATTGGGGACATACATGGTGTCCTTCGGCTTCTCTGATGTATCTGTTGTTGTTGTAGGCTCCTGGGTATCTTTCTGCATATCTTTATTGGTACTCTACTTTGATGCAGATGGCTTAGGCTAAGAAACATATGTGGAACTGATATTTGTTGCTGCAATTAACCAATAATGGTGCCAATTGGTCATCACCTAGACGAGATCATCTTCAGTGGAAAGGTAAGGCAATTCATACCACACTTTTGACATATCGGCCTTCGCGTGGATGTGCACAATATGAAAGGATGCTTTAAAGTCCACGATGTGCTTGTATTGTTCATACAACATCGGCGAAAGTGAATCTTTGCCTGGAATAGTACCCAAGAAAATTTATGCTCCATCACTTTGGAAGGATTTTTTTTTCCAAAAGAGATTCATAGCATGCGGCTTCGTATAAACTAGGTTCAATGTGTCGAGATTCAATATAGAATTTGGCAGGTGCTTTCCATTCTAGCACAATGAGCGGTAACAACCACACGTAGTGGGAATGAGTGCCTTCCTCTGTGCTACGGTGTTAGCTACAGCAAATTTTGGCCAGGGGAAAAGTAGGGCTAGAAATTATTTTGAGCCTTCAAGGAATGCATTTCCTCTGAAAACACATCATCCTTTAATTCTCCTTGTGCCTTTGTCCTTTGATAAATCCCCTCTACCGATTCCAATTATAAAGCCTCTCTGATTGCAGAAGTCGTGCTCCAAAGGACCTATTTTTATCCCTTGTACCCCTGCAAGATATCCCATTTCACTCTGTTGTCCCTTTTCCTAAGTTTCCTTTCCACCCTCTTTTCCCCCCTTCTAAACTTCCTTCATTAATCCTCTAATCCTCCCAAAACCCCATTTAAACCCTTCAAATACTTTTTGTTTGGTTTAAACAATCCTCTTCTCCCTATCGTTTCCCTTTTCCACCCTCAAATTGCATTAAAATGGCTCAAAAAGCCATATTCTCCATAATATGGGTCCTAGCCCCTATCGGCCAAGCCACTGTATCTTTTTCCTCCACGTGACCCAGCGCCACGACCAGACGCTAGGGCAGGAAGCACTTATCGCATATGTTCATCGGGCGTGTTTTCAATCGTTGATCTAACAGAATGGACGGCGATCACCGCCCCCGTAGAACCTACCGTTAAACCCGTTCACCGCCGATCATCCTCGCATCTTGACCGTTCGTTTACACCTATATTGTAATTTGCCCGTTGTTACGCCCTGGTGGTCCCCACGCCTTATTAAAAAACCATCGGGTTTCTATCCCTTGCCGCCTTTCGGAGGGTAGGCGGTATTTTCCAATTGACGACGATTCCATACATCATGCGACGCATGGCATACAGCCTTTGTAAACCGCTGTCTCATCGCACGTTATCATTCGTGCGTAGACGCGGAGCGGTATGTCGCGCGTCGGCCGTCCGTCTGCCGGTCGCCGCCCCAACGGTTGTCGCTCCTTCAGCTGCGCGTAAGGATGGTCATGGTCTCCGTGCCCACGGCCCCTTTGTTCATTGCCCTCTGTTGTGTTTCCACCCGTTGATCTCCTTGTTTTTGTTGTCGGTCAGTTTGTTTTCCTGTTGTTGGCTTCACCCCACCATCGCCGGTCTGCCACGTCACCATTCCACATATCTCCCGCTTTGTACCGTCGCCGCCCGAATTGTATGTGTTCGTTCGAGGTCGAAGTTCGATATTTTTACGATAAAACGTACGCCTCGACGTTTCCCCATGCATTCTCCCTTTGTGTCATGTTTTCCTCCATAGTTGCCTCTGCGGTCATCATCCACGTCACGCCACGCTGCCTTTGTCACATTCATCCATACCACCCTTCCCATAGAATTTTTTTCATATACATTTTCATGTTTTACGGGTTTATCGGTGGAGTCGGAACGCCATGGTCCATATGCACTATTATGAAGTCATAGTGCATAGAAGGAGCTAAATTTAGAGGCTTTGATTTTACGAAAAATGTCGGAAGGTGTACGCATCATAGATTTCATCAAAGGACGAGTTTAAATACGCAAACCCCTTCCAGCGCCATTAAATCTCGAATTTCACAGATAGAGACAGTACGGGAGCAACAGAGAGCTCGAGGCAAGAAATAGAAGACTTTTGAACTTCTTCAAGGATTTTAGAAGTCAGGGTACCAGAATTAAGACCCCATGGATTGATCGGAAGGTCCATAGCACGCAGAAAACCGTATCATCGGGGTTTCATATCGGCGAGAAAATTCTTCCATAAAAGGACGGGTACCCATACATTTCTCATCTATGTTTTAGTGTTCTAGAGAGATTTTCTAGCCTTGACAAGTCCTATGTTGTTAGTGCATTAGTTATACGGTATGGAAAACCTCACGAGTTGTCCATACACCTCGGTTTATTCACCATAATTCTAAAAGGGCTATAGCAATTACATCAAAGACATACGCGGGTAAATTGCGGCTGAGAAGACTCCATTCTTCTCATCAAAGAGTACCGAGACAAATGCTCGGAATTTAAAATCGAATGGAGCCTCGGCCCTCTATTGTTTGAGTTTCAATGCTGCATTTAAGTCTACAACTACCATTTTATTTTTTCTCCTATAAGAACCCGGTAGAACATATTGTAAAGGTTGTTGTTCGAGAATTTCTTTACCATTTTGTTGTTAGAAGGATTCATTAGAAGTACACTGAGCAGGTCTTCGGAGGGAGTAGCGAGTAGTTGTATGTAGTAGTTTGGGAGGGGAGAAGTTTGGATTGTAACAACCATTGAGCTCGGTGTATGTATTTGGTTTTGCATCAATTAATAAAGCACATTTCACGGGAACACAGCCTATTACTATTGGTGATGTTTTCCTAACTTTCTGTTTATCACATTTTCATATTGTTTCATTTTTTGTTGGCTTGCATCGAAATATGGTATAGGATTTACCCTTGTTAGGTACCTATGTCTCTGCTCTCCCTTGCGTCGATGTTTTCTCTTGTTAGTTGTTCTTATTGGGTTTAAGCTGAAAGATTTGGGAACATTGGGGATTAGAGTTAGCCCTGTCCACTAGGATCCTTGTGTGACCAGCCAACCTTTCTAAGATATCCCTGTTAAACTTATATCTGTTTTCCCTGGAGCATGCTAAAGCTAAATTGGAGTTAAATGACCTCTGGTCTGATATATAAGCTGCCCCTTCATCCCTCCTTTGAAGGCTGCCTCTGTGTATGTCCAAGAAGGTCTGGAGTTAAATGACCTCTAACCTGATCTATAGACACAAATTGGGTTGTTTTCCTTCTTTCACTTTCAATCCTTAATGTTCCATCCCACCATCTAATCTAAATATCCATTGGTACTAGATGACTTGCCCTCTGAAAGCTTTGGCTAGTTGTTGCATGTAATTACCTTTCATGACTCCATAGCCCAATGGATGGCACAGTTTGGCCTATCCTCTTTGTTGAGATATCCTGCTGCTTTTTTCCTTTCCTCCCATCACTTTCTCAGTCCATGATCTCATGACCAACCCATCAACCAACTAACCAAATCATTTTAAAACCCCCCCTTGTGCTTCATACCTAGCCTAACATCCTCATTTTGAGCTTCAAAGATACATCATTCTTTGTAGTTATGGAGAGATCCCTCTCTGGGTCCAAGAGGGATAGATCCTAGGGCCCCAAAGTGGTTATGATGTTGTCTCATCTTTTGGTCATGCCAATCTGGCCAAAACATGGGAACCCCAACATAATGGCGACTCTGCTGGGGAAGAGTGCATTTCGCCTTAAACATTCTTAGGTACTCAAAGGACCCAGAATCTCTGGTTAGATTGGCATTCA
>JAXQQM020063164.1:0-55655 GCA_034641835.2 Pinus albicaulis
ATGAAGCCTCCCAATGAAAGAAACACACATTATAGATGGAAATATTTTTTTAGTAAAGAGAATGGGCAATGCCAACTACATAGAATAAGAATAATATTTTTCATTTGTATTCTTATGCAACATTTCTGTTTGTGATTCAGGAAAACAAAATGATGGTTTCAACCATTTAAGAATTTGGGGCTACTATTTTATCAAAATTGCATGAATATCAACTAAAAACACAAGTCCAAAGCCCATTGATGTCCACTCATTATGAAAACTTAAGACTTGGGTCATATGGAAAATTGATAAGATTGATCACAAACATAAAAGGAAGGAATACACCAGAGAAACCATCTCATTTAACTCCCTGTACAGTTCTTTATCTACATATCCATTGACTTGTTATGACATAGGCAGTGAAGAAGGTCCAAAATCCAATCAAGTAGCAAGATAACCCAAATCATGCATACCACCATATCCTCTAATATCCTTCCAGCTCTTCCTAAAGAACTGCTGATCCATTAACATGAATTGTTGCTCTTCATGATTATTAACACCCAACTGCAAAATCTAAGGACTTTATAGCTCAACAATGTAGCTATACTAGACTCAAAATTAACATTTTTTGAGTTCAATGATAGATCCATCTCCTGCTTCTGAAAAACCTATGGACCAATTTCGTCTTTGGGCCAAATGTATACAGCCGAATGCTGAAAACCACCAATCATCATACTAAGTATGGTCCTCTATTTTTTCTGTCAAATATGGGAACCCAACTCGAGATCTGTGACAATTTCCCTGGGGGATCTATTAAAACTTATGTGGTTACTCTTGATTTCTCAAGCAGAGAAAAAAAACAATCTTTCTTAGTATTCAGATCTCAATTCTCTTGTCAGATTTCAATCCAAAAGGTTTAATGGTTTTCATATGGGATCAAGTAATTTAGAACCTTGCAACATATATTGTCAAAAATAATTTCACCATGAAGCACAAGTTAGAAAAGAAGCCCCAAAAACTTTAATCTTACATAATTTCTGAAAAAAAACATGTAGCAATAGAGTCTATGGTAGTTTCAAGTAGCATAAATATCATTGTATATGCACAATTCAGTCCTTTTATTGACTCATGGTCCTCTGTTAAAACAAGCTCACTGCTTGACATACTCAATATAGATTGTTAACAAAAACATCCAAACACATTTTACTATGATACCCCTATACTCAACTGTGTATCGACATATATAATGCATTAAAAAACCCTTCTCTTCCAATACCAATCCTGGTGAGAGAAATTCCAACCATATACATATGAACTTGAACATTGAAACCCATCTATAAGTAAATGTCATAAGTCTTAGTTTTTTAAAGGAGTATCAGTCAAATCAGTAGATCAAAAACAACATTTAGATTTTATGGTGTAGATGGTTCTGCATACAAAAAATTAGTGAAAATATTATGACCATAGTTCAAATTGTTTCATCCCACTCAGCCAAAACATCCCTTACTCAATAGTAGCAATATGTCCTTTATATCTTAGGGAAATCTTTTTAGTAGTTACTCTTGCAATATTTAGTGACTGATCATAGAATAGTATTGTCGAACATGAGTCATTGAAAAAGGGTCTTGGGGATCCAAATCACAACCAATCAAATCATACAATGATATGTTATCTATAGTATCAATAAGGGTAGATCAATAAAAGGCACTCAACGTCACTGTAGCAGAGAAAATAAGCAGAAGCCTCATACTCCAAGGCATCACACTAGAAAACTGCCAAAACCAAGATGTAAATATCTAGCAACTAAAATCATGAAGCCTCCCAATGAAAGCAACACACATTATAGATGGAAATATTTTTTTAGTAAAGAGAATGGGCAATGCCAACTACATAGAATACGAATAGTCTTTTTCATTTGTATTCTTATGCAACATTTCTGTTTGTGATTCAGGAAAACAAAATGATGGTTTCAACCATTTAAGGATTTGGGGCTAGTATTTTATCAAAATTGCATGAATATCAACTAAAAACACAAGTCCAAAGCCCATTGATGTCCACTCATTATGAAAACTTAAGACTTGGGTCATATGGAAAAATGGATAAGATTGATCACAAACATAAAATGAAGGAATACACCAGAGAAAACATCTCATTTAAGTCCCTGTACAGTTCTTTATCTACATATCCATTGACTTGTTATGACACAGGTGGTGAAGAAGGTCCAAAATCCAATCAAGTAGCAAGATAACCCAAATCATGCATGCCACCATATCCTCTAATATCCTTCCAGCTCTCCCTGAAGAACTGCTGATCCATTGACATGAATTGTTGCTCTTCATGATTATTAACACCCAACTGCAAAATCTAAGGACTTTATAGCTCAACAATGTAGCTATACTAGACTCAAAATTAACATTTTTTGAGTTCAATGATAGATCCATCTCTTGCTTCTGAAAAACATATGGACCAATTTCATCTTTGGGCCAAATGTATACAGCCAAATGCTGAAAACCACCAATCATCGTACTAAGTATGGTCCTCTGTTTTTTCTGTCAAATATGGGAACCCAACTCAAGATCTGTGACAATTTCCCTGGGGGATCCATTAAAACTTATGTGGTTACTCTCCAAGCTTCCCAAGAGAAACAACAATCTTTTCGTATTCGATCTCAATTCTCTTGTCGTGATTTCAATCCAAAAGGTTTAATGGTTTTCATATGGGATCAAGTAATTTAGAACCTTGCAACATATATTGCCAAAACTAATTTCACCATGAAGCACAAGTTAGAAACGAAACCCCAAAACCTTTACTCTTATATAATTTCTGAAAAAAAACATGTAGCAATAGAGTCTATGGTAGTTTCAAGTAGCATAAATATCCTTGTATATATGCACAATCTGCATTCTTCTTGACTCTATGTCTCTGCTGGATTGAAAGAGTGCCATCTAGCTGACATACCCAATATGATTGTTGTAACAAAACATCTGCAAACACATTTTACTATGATACCCCTATACTCAACTGTGTATCGACATATATAATGCATTAAAAAACCCTTCTCTTCCAATACCAATCTTGATGAGAGAAATTCCAAACATATACATATGAACTCGAACATTGAAACCCATCTATAAGTAAATGTCATAAGTCATAGTTTTTTAAAGGAGTATCTGTCAAATCAGTAGATCAAAAACAACATTTGGATTTTATGGTGTAGATGGTTCTGCATACAACAAATTAGTGAAAATATTATGACCATAGTTCAAATTGTTTCATCCCACTCAGCTAAAACATCCCTTACTCAATAGTAGCAATATGTCCTTTATATCTTAGGGAAATCTTTTTAGTAGTTACTCTTGCAATATTTAGTGACTGATCATAGAATAGTATTATCGAACATGAGTCATTGAAAAAGGGTCTTGGGGATCCAAATCACAACCAATCAAATCATACAATGATATGTTATCTATAGTATCATTAAGGGTAGATCAATAAAAGGCACTCAGCGTCACTGTAGCAGAGAAAATAAGCAGAAGCCTCATACTCCAAGGCATCACACTAGATAACTGCCAAAACCAAGATGTAAATATCTAGCAACTAAAATCATGAAGCCTCCCAATGAAAGCAACACACATTATAGATGGAAATATTTTTTTAGTAAAGAGAATGGGCAATGCCAACTACATAGAATAAGAATAATCTTTTTCATTTGTATTCTTATGCAACATTTCTGTTTGTGATTCAAGAAAACAAAATGATGGTTTCAACCATTTAAGGAGTTGGGGCTACTATTTTATCAAAATTGCATGAATATCAACTAAAAACACAAGTCCAAAGCCCATTGATGTCCACTCATTATGAAAACTTAAGACTTGGGTCATATGGAAAAATGGATAAGATTGATCACAAACAAGTAATGAAGGAATACACTGCAGAAACCGTCTCATTTAAGTCCCCTGCATAGCTTCTTCTTATCTACATATCCATCAATTTGTTATGACAATGTGGTGAAGGTTGGTCCGTAATCCAATCAAGTAGCAAGATAACCCAAATCATGCATGCCTCCATATCCTCTAATATCCTTCCAGCTCTCCCCCTGAAGAAGTGCCGATCTATTGACATGAATTGTTGCTCTTCATGATTATAACACCCAACTGCCAAAATCTAAGGATCCTTATAGCTCAACAATGTAGCTATACTAGACTCAAAATTAACATTTTTTGAGTTCAATGATAGATCCATCTCCTACTTCTGAAAAACCTATGGACCAATTTCATCTTTGGGCCAAATGTATACAGCCAAATGCTGAAAACCACCAATCATCATACTAAGTATGGTCCTCTGTTTTTTCTGTCAAATATGGGAACCCAACTCAAGATCTGTGACAATTTTACCTGGGGGATCCATTAAAACTTATGTGGTTACTCTTGATTTCCCAAGCAGAGAAAAACAACAATCTTTCTCAGTATTCAGATCTCAATTCTCTTGTCATATTTCAATCCAAAAGGTTTAATGGTTTTCATATGGGATCAAGTAATTTAGAACCTTGCAACATATATTGTCAAAAATAATTTCACCATGAAGCACAAGTTAGAAAAGAAGCCCCAAAACCTTTACTCTTACATAATTTCTGAAAAAAAAACATGTAGCAATAGAGTCTATGGTAGTTTAAAGTAGCATAAATATCCTTGTATATGCACAATTCAGTCCTTTTATTGACTCATGGTCCTCTGTTAAAACAAGCTCATTGCTTGACATACTCAATATAGATTGTTAACAAAAACATCCAAACACATTTTACTATGATACCCCTATACTCAACTGTGTATCGACATATATAATGCATTAAAAAACCCTTCTCTTCCAATACCAATCCTGATGAGAGAAATTCCAACCATATACATATGAACTCGAACATTGAAACCCATATATAAGTAAATGTCATAAGTCATAGTTTTTTAAAGGAGTATCCGTCAAATCAGTAGATCAAAAACAACATTTAGATTTTATGGTGCAGATGGTTCTGCATACAACAAATTAGTGAAAATATTATGACCATAGTTCAAATTGTTTCATCCCACTCAGCCAAAACATCCCTTACTCCATAGTAGCAATATGTCCTTTATATCTTAGGGAAATCTTTTTAGTAGTTACTCTTTCAATATTTAGTGACTAATCATAGAATAGTATTGTCAAACATGAGTCATTGAAAAAGGGTCTTGGGGATCCAAATCAAAACCAATCAAATCATACAATGATATGTTATCTATAGTATCATTAAGGGTAGATCAATAAAAGGCACTCAGCGTCACTGTAGCAGAGAAAATAAGCAGAAGCCTCATACTCCAAGGCATCACACTAGAAAACTACCAAAACCAAGATGTAAACATCTAGCAACTAAAATCATGAAGCCTCCCAATGAAAGCAACACACATTATAGATGGAAATATTTTTTTAGTAAAGAGAATGGGCAATGCCAACTACATAGAATACGAATAATGTTTTTCATTTGTATTCTTATGCAACATTTCTGTTTGTGATTCAGGAAAATAAAATGATGGTTTCAACTATTTAAGGATTTGGGGCTACTATTTTATCAAAATTGCATGAATATCAACTAAAAACACAAGTCCAAAGCCCATTGATGTCCACTCATTATGAAAACTTAAGACTTGGGTCATACTGAAAAATGGATAAGATTGATCACAAACATAAAATGAAGGAATACACCAGAGAAACCGTCTCATTTAAGTCCCTGTACAGTTCTTTATCTACATATCCATTGACTTGTTATGACACAGGTGGTGAAGAAGGTCCAGAATCCAATCAAGTAGCAAGATAACCCAAATCATGCATGCCACCATATCCTCTAATATCCTTCGAGCTCTTCCTGAAGAACTTCTGATCCATTGACATGAATTTTTGCTCTTCATGATTATTAACACCCAACTGCAAAATCTAAGGACTTTATAGCTCAACAATGTAGCTATACTAGATTCAAAATTAACATTTTTTGAGTTCAATGATAGATCCATCTCCTGCTTCTGAAAAACCTATGGACCAATTTCATCTTTGGGCCAAATGTATACAGCCAAATGCTGAAAACCACCAATCATCATACTAAGTATAGTCCTCTGTTTTTTCTGTCAAATATGGGAACCCAACTCAAGATCTGTGACAATTTTGCCTGGGGGATCCATTAAAACTTATGTGGTTACTCTTGATTTCCCAAGCAGAGAAAAACAACAATATTTCTCAGTATTCAGATCTCAATTCTCTTGTCAGATTTCAATCCAAAAGGTTTAACGGTTTTCATATGGGATCAAGTAATTTAGAACCTTGCAACATATATTGTCAAAAATAATTTCACCATGAAGCACAAGTTAGAAAATAAGCCCCAAAACCTTTACTCTTACATAATTTCTGAAAAAAACATGTAGCAATAGAGTCTATGGTAGTTTCAAGTAGCATAAATATCCTTTTATATGCATAATTCAGTCCTTTTATTGACTCATGGTCCTTTGTTAAAACAAGCTCACTGCTTGACATACTCAATATAGATTGTTAACAAAAACATCCAAACACATTTTACTATGATATCCCTATACTCAACTGTGTATCGACATATATAATGCATTAAAAAACCCTTCTCTTCCCAATACCAATCCTGATGAGAGAAATTCCAACCATATACATATGAACTCGAACATTGAAACCCATATATAAGTAAATGTCATAAGTCATAGTTTTTTAAAGGAGTATCCGTCAAATCAGTAGATCAAAAACAACATTTAGATTTTATGGTGCAGATGGTTCTGCATACAACAAATTAGTGAAAATATTATGACCATAGTTCAAATTGTTTCATCCTGTCCACCAAAAACATCCCTTTACCAATAGTAGCAATATGTCCTTTATATCTTAGGGAAATCTTTTTAGTAGTTACTCTTGCAATATTTAGTGACTGATCATAGAATAGTATTGTCGAACACGAGTCATTGAAAAAGGGTCTTGGGGATCCAAATCACAACCAATCAAATCATACAATGATATGTTATCTATAGTATCATTAAGGGTAGATCAATAAAAGGCACTCAGCGTCACTGTAGCAGAGAAAATAAGCATAAGCCTCATACTCCAAGGCATCACACTAGAAAACTGCCAAAACCAAGATGTAAATATCTAGCAACTAAAATCATGAAGCCTCCCAATGAAAGCAACACACATTATAGATGGAAATATTTTTTTAGTAAATAGAATGGGCAATGCCAACTACATAGAATAAGAATAATCTTTTTCATTTGTATTCTTATGCAACATTTCTGTTTGTGATTCAGGAAAACAAAATGATGGTTTCAACCATTTAAGGATTTGGGGCTACTATTTTATCAAAATTGCATGAATATCAACTAAAAACACAAGTCCAAAGCCCATTGATGTCCACTCATTATGAAAACTTAAGACATGGGTCATATGGAAAAATGGATAAGATTGATCACAAACATAAAATGAAGGAATACACCAGAGAAACCATCTCATTCAAGTCCCTGTACAGTTCTTTATCTACATATCCATTGACTTGTTATGACACATGTGGTGAAGAAGGTCCAGAATCCAATCAAGAAGCAAGATAACCCAAATCATGCATGCCACCATATCCTCTAATATCCTTCCAGCTCTTCCTGAAGAACTGCTGATCCATTGACATGAATTGTTGCTCTTCATGATTATTAACACCCAACTACAAAATCTAAGGACTTTATAGCTCAACAATGTAGCTATACTAGACTCAAAATTAACATTTTTTGAGTTCAATGATAGATCCATCTCCTTCTTCTGAAAAACCTATGGAACAATTTCATCTTTGGGCCAAATGTATACAGCCAAATGCTGAAAACCACCAATCATCATACTAAGTATGGTCTTCTGTTTTTTCGGTCAAATATGGGAACCCAACTCAAGATCTGTGACAATTTTGCCTGGGGGATCCATTAAAACTTATGTGGTTACTCTTGATTTCCCAAGCAGAGAAAAACAACAATCTTTCTCAGTATTCAGATCTCAATTCTCTTGTCAGATTTCAATCCAAAAGGTTTAATGGTTTTCATATGGGATCAAGTAATTTATAACCTTGCAACATATATTGTCCCAAATAATTTCACCATGGAAGGTTAAGAGGACGTCCCAAAACCTTTACTCTTACATAATTTCTCAAAAAACATACAGCAATAGAGTCTATGGTAGTTTCAAGTAGCATAAATATCCTTGTATATGCACACCCAAATTTTATTGACTCACATGGTCCTCTCGTTAAAACAAGCTCATCGCTTGACATACTCAATATAGATTGTTAACAAAACATCCAAACACATTTTACTATGATACCCCTATACTCAACTGTGTATCGACATATATAATGCATTAAAAAACCCTTCTCTTCCAATACCAATCCTAATGAGAGAAATTCCAACCATATACATATGAACTCGAACATTGAAACCCATCTATAAGTAAATGTCATAAGTCATAGTTTTTTAATGGAGTATCCGTCAAATCAGTAGATCAAAAACAACATTTAGATTTTATGGTGCAGATGGTTCTGCATACAACAAATTAGTGAAAATATTATGACCATAGTTCAAATTGTTTCATCCCACTCAGCCAAAACATCCCTTACTCAATAGTAGCAATATTTCCTTTATATCTTAGGGAAATCTTTTTAGTAGTTACTCTTGCAATATTTAGTGAATGATCATAGAATAGCATTGTTGAACATGAGTCATTGAAAAAGGGTCTCGGGGATCCAAATCACAACCAATCAAATCATACAATGATATGTTATCTATAGTATCATTAAGGGTAGATCAATAAAAGGCACTCAGCGTCAATGTAGCAGAGAAAATAAGCAGAAGCCTCATACTCCAAGGCATCACACTAGAAAACTGCCAAAACCAAGATGTAAATATCTAGCAACTAAAATCATGAAGCCTCCCAATGAAAGCAACACACATTATAGATGGAAATATTTTTTTAGTAAAGAGAATGGGTAATGCCAACTACATAGAATAAGAATGTTTTTGCCAATGCTCTGGCCATATGATCAATTCTTACCTACAAAACAGTTTCAAGAATTTCATATAATATTATCAGTTTCCATTATTACAGGAAAACTCTGAAGAGCCCATTCCACAGTAATCTAGATGACGCAACATGAACATATCATTGATGGTGACAACTTTATCATGTTGTACAAGTGCAAAAATACAAATATTCCAAGGGCTACTTGCAAAAAGCATTTGTAGGTAGGGATTGAGCTCTGTCTTCTACAACTGTAGAGAGCAGCTGAGGTGACTGCTAAGGGCCAACAAAAGGAAAGTATTCTAGTCGAAGTACCCTGCAGGTTGACTTTCTAAACAGCTTGCCTTGTGCAGTCACAGTTTTCACTAACTGGCATGCTACAAAATATACAGGGCTCATACAACAATGTGATCTTATTGTAGCTTCCAGAAGCACATTTGCTCATGGATTTCCATGATGCAACTGTAGAGAGCAGCTGAGGGACTGCTAAGGACCTACAAAAGGAAAGTATTCTAGTGAAAGCACCCTGCAGGTTGACTTTCTAAACAACTTGCCTTGTGTAGTTATAGTTTTCACTAACTGGCATGCTGCAAAATATACAGGGCTCATACAACAATGTGATATTATTGTAGCTTCCTGAAGCACAATTTGCACATGGATTGCCATGATGCAACTGTAGAGAGTAGCTGAGGGACTGCTAAGGACCTACAAAAGGAAATTATTCTAGTCAAAGTATCTTGCAGGTTAACTTTATAAACAACTTTCCTTGTGCAATAACAGTTTCCACTAACTGGCATGCTACAAAATATATAGGGTTCATACAACAACAAGTGCCCTCTCATGCAAGCTCCAAGAGATGGGGAGTTAAGTCTCCACCAACACCCATTACTCCAGAGTCCATACTACTCTCTCATCGACATGTGAGCTTATGTTCAATACAATGGTTGAATTGGAAAATGTATGTGGGTTTATTTTTATGTCAATTCTGGAAGGACTCAATGCCATTGATTTCACCCCTATTCTCGACCTGCATAGCATTCTAACACTAGTAGCAAGCAAGGGTATTCTGCTCTAAGAATAATGTGGTGGAATTTTGTTAAATCCCAAGGCAACTCTTTGCAGTGCTAAGGTGAGGGGTAACCCAGTCTGGAACTTGTCTTTCTCTTTAGTAAAAATGGGCCACTATCATTGTAGGCATAAATGATGCAACTTGTATGAATTTTGAGAGGTTCAACAAGGGGTTAAGTGTTGTGAGCTTGAGGTTGTTCAAACCCAATGATGTGTGATGAATTTCACCATTTACTGCAATCAATAGCAAGAGGATTGTGACAGTACATTAGAAGCCATAAATAGGGCAAAGGTCCATGTGCAATGGAAAATACACCCTGACTACAGAACCTTAAGGAAATGAAGGAGATCACCAACTTCATGCAGATTGAAGCTAGAGTTTCAGATTAGTTCTCTAAAATCCCTAGTTAGTAGAATCTCGAGTCACCTCTACCTCCCATAGGAGATGGTTTCATCTCCTACCCCATCAACTTCTAAATTGTTGAGGACTCCTCATTTTGCAACTTTCCCATGGCCAGGGATGAGGATTTGTGCATCTAACACTCCAAAACCAAAAGTGGAGGATCCTACAAGTGAAATCAACCCTGTGGAACAATTTGACATGTAAATGCACTCAAAAAAAGCAACAATGGGGACTCAAGTGGGACTAAAACCTTAGAGCATTTATAATCTGTTTTCTATATCTATAGTATTTTGTCATTGTTTCAGTTTGCAAGGAAATATTCCTTCGAAGCCGACAGAGAATAGAATAGGGTGGGCAAGAATAGGGAATTTTGGATACGAGACTGTCTTAGGCTGCAGAAAAACACTAATATATATGTGTGTGTATTATACCATTGTCCAGTTTGGCTGCAGCTTTTTCTAGTTCAAAAGGACTGGATGAAGACAACGAGTATGCAAACTCTTCTTCCAATTTTTTAAAAGGCAGTTCATCTCTAAACTTAAATGCTTTACCCATCGTTTAGTACATTGTTGAACCTTTGCATATACTAAAATGAAACAGAAGGTTTAACTTTCCTCTATATCAGGCTGAATATATCAAGCTATCAGCATGTCTTTGGACAAATGTATTACAAATCAAGAATCTCCTGCACTTAAATGTATGACTGGGGCATTTTTGTATTTTCATGTATTGTTAATGTAAATATCCTTGTTCATGTTAAAAAGATAAAAGACATAAATTTTCAAATCAAAAGCAGAGCACTTGAATCTCTTGAATAAAATTTTAACTGGACAGGTAGTAACTTACGCTTGCACAAAGCTCCAATTGGCAATGCCTCCAGTTGAAATATTTGACATGGGAGACCCTAAAACCAAGTGAAATTTCACCATATGTAAGCTAAGAAAAGGTCAAATCACTGTAATCGTAAAAATTATAGACAATTCCCTTAGGAATGAGAAATATAAATGAATGTCCAACATTTTTGGCTGCATTTTTCATACTATGCCCATAAAGATGTATACAAGAATATTTTCAGTCAACTACAAAAGGGCATCTCCAATCAAACAATAATGAATTTCCATTAGCCTCTGCTGGAGTATCTTCAGTATCTGATCTTTTGAATAGGCACGAAATGTCATAACCAGAGGTTTACCTGCCAAAAAGAAATTTTTGATCTAAGGATGGTATGCAATCTATCTACTGTAAACAAATAAAAGCCAACACCCCAGAATTCAAATGGAAAAGCCTTCAATTAATTTAGGCAATAACAGTGTCTTGTTTATCATACGGCTAGACCAATCAAGAGGCATGAGATCCTTGACACTCACATAACCTCACAAGGTACAACTGACGGGATTCATCACCAATGACCAAACTAATCAACTCTATCATCAAATAGTTCATGACCAAAAATTCCAATATCAACCATGAAAGGAAACCCAGGTCATTGAAAGAAAGCACTGTTGTGGACCACACCAAGGTTAAATCCTCAAAAGAAGTGGCCAATGCACCACCTGCAAAGGGACCATTGATCTACCCTAAGGACCATTTAGTGGAACTAGGTGATTGTACAATGTATGCAGCATCCCACCTCTAAATAGGTGGAAGAGACTTGACACTACAGTATTAAGGGAGCATCTTAAAAAAAGTCAATATCAAAACTAACCAATACTAGAATTAAAGAAACTGCATATTTTCATTCTCTTTGTATAAATTCAACACTGACACATGCCTATTGTGCATTTTTTATCATTTGCTATACCAAGTCTAGTAATTTCCAACTCCTATGATCCCACCCTTATTCGAAACAGTAGGGTATGTTTTTGAAAGTGTCCAATTGCCAGAACGTTCTGGGGATAGTTTCAAGCAGAATACAGTACTTGTTCACAACTACCTAGCTTGGAGACGACCCCTTCTAGGCAACACTTGGATGACCCAGGATTTTCGCAAAGAGCTCCAACATATGATGTGAATGTCTGCTAGTGCTTTGTTTTGGAAGAGGAAATACATAATAACTCTTCAAAGAAACAAGTCCTGCATACAATTGAGGGATTTCAGAGCATTTTAAACTGAACTGGCACTCCGTGTCAATGCAAAAATTGATGCGCTTCAAAAGGATGTATACTCCTTACCCCTTAGGGCATAGGGTTCTTCATGTAATTCCAATGTCTCTCAATTGTAACTCTAATGTCTCTGGTGTAATTCTGGTGTCATTTTGAGTAATATAAGGTGCATTTTCAAAATAATAAAAAAGGATGTTTGATATCAAAATTAGATATCTTGACATCCTACAACTGATAAAAATGAAATAAAATAAAATTATATAAAATAAGAAAATAAGAAAAAATTACTCTTACCATGGCTTACAACCAAAATCCATTAACTACATATATATCCAAGATTCAAAGTCACATTAATGCAATATGTCGGCCCATATCCATTTATGGTTTCTGAAGATGATAGACCTTGTTGGCCCTAGCACCATTTAAAATATGACAGATTTGCAACTTCTCTAATTGATTGTTCAACACTTGAAACTATCATAGTAAAATAGATTAGCAGGAGGGTCATACCATCAGTTCTGATTTCAAACCAAAATGTTAAATCGTGTAAAACACTAGAATTTTATATTTTGAGATGATGAAATTCAAGGTGCACATCCATGCATATTACAGTCCGACATTCTAACAATTTGGTGCCCACGATCTAGTGTGGAATAACCAAGGCTTTTAGGCTAACAGAAACAAAGTTCCAAACCCATCATAAACAATTTTTATTTCAGAATAGAAATTAATGCCACCTTAGGAAAAATAAAGATATTTCGTCTAACCATACCAAACAACCTGGCTAGAAGTGTATAAATGCCACAATCACTATTATCAGATAAACGCATCTTCTAATGGGTTACAATTACAACAAGGTGATTCTCGTTTCAAGCATGATTATAAAACTTAAAGGAGAGGAGTATTTTCATTTTTCAGAAAAAACAAGTCAGTAAAGTACTCCACATTCCACATCGCTTTTATTGTGTGGATGCAGAGGCACTTTCCAACAACCCTCACCACCCCACCTTCTATCTCCATATGTCTCCCATGCAAATATTTCAATATACAAATGGTTATGGTTTAAAATGACATGTGATTTTCATTAAATATTCTATGATAGCAGCTAAACAAAAACAGAATATTTAAGGCAAATGTCAGCACATAACATGACATCTAATAGTTCAAGTGTTTTTCATAATCCTTTGAGAATTGTAAAGAATTTATCTAGGTACTTGATTTTTGCATTTAGAAGTAGAAATTGGAAAAAATATGTGCATATTACATTGATCATAAAATGATGCAAAGGGCAATAGTTCATACAATTTAAGGACTGTAATTTGGGAAGAAACCGATTAGTGAAGTCTATTGCATTTGAAATGCCTGCATAAACAGATCCACCAGGGAGTTTCTCTTACAAACCATTCAATAAAAATATAATTCATGATGTCCGTGAGTAGTAAACAAGAAAAAGATGTCTAGCTTATCCACTACTCTTTAGCTTACCTATCAGCATACAGTGTGAATTTGGGAATTTTGGAAGTCTAAAGAGATCATAAAGCACAACTTTATCTTTTGAAATCAAATAATCCATCTCATCGATAATCAGAAACCTTTTCAAAAGATAGCAGAGTAGAATTAGAACACCAATGAAGTTGACTTGTTTGCATGCACTAAGAGATCACGATGAAGTTGACTTGTTTACATACTATAAGCAAATTTACCAAAAACAGAAATACATCAATGGGGACTTATAAAGTGTTTGGCTTTAACATTGCATATTTGATTGTCAAAGGCTTAATAGAAATACTTATCTTGCAAATCAAAATTTAACAAGAAAACACATAGGGAGGAGTTGATTTACAAAAAAATGCTACTAATATATAATTCTTACATCATCTTTTTGGCAGATGACTATTTCTTCTCACACACAAAGCTTTTCAACTCCTGAAATGGAGAGCTATTTACCGAGCATTTTTTATTTCCTTGGCATTGCTCCAATATCTGTTATAGAAGCAGAATATCAATTAATATAGCATATCAATCCTACATGTTCTCATCAGTGTAATTCAACTATCCTTCATTGTGTATTTCTTAAGTCTATTATGAATGTAAAATGCTAAAGTTGGGGCTGTCATTCATTGGAGCAATCCCCTGATTTTGTCTTGTACTTACCCTGCTGAATATGTCTGAAGTGTTTGTCAAAGAAGTGTAGTTAACACCTCAGATGTTATGTACTCTCACAGATAGTACTTTGCATAATCTTTTCAGATGATGAGCTATGATTTCACAAATAGGTTTCTTGTCCATACGCGATGTGATGATTTCTTGACTAGTCATGAAAGTAATGAACTTTAGGTATGATCTAATAACACATCTTAACAATAACGATTTTTTTATTTTGTCTTGTGTACCATGGAGAGACATAATTTTCCTTAGACAAGTGTTATCATGACTTATGACAACTCGTACTACTGGTGATCTAGTTGAGTAGTGTACCACATATCCTAACCATACCTAACATTTTCAATTAGGCTAGAGGTAAAGAGCAAGAAGTTGGTTTATTAGTATCATTTCTCATCTTGATTGGGGGCATCAAGATATGTTTCAATTACAATAGTTGGTTTACTAGTTTTTCATTTCATTTCAGTTATTTTAGTTCTCATCTTAATGTTGAGGCGCCTTGGAAGTTGGAGCACCCCTTCCCCCTCTCCCTGCCCCCAAACCCACATTTTTTTTCATATGAGCTTCTCATGACTAGTGTAATCTTGAGTTCCTTTGAGTCTCGACCTATCTGGTCTTCAGTGCACATTAATATATATAACAAAATAGACCAGTGGGTTGACTTAAGTTGCTGAGTGCTTTTACAAAAAGGACGCCTTGGGGTCAAGTTCACAGGCTGGCTGCCTCTATGAATATTGTGGGCCCTTACTCAATGTCCCTGCCAGATTAGGTTGCCAAAATCGCAACCTGCTATATATATATATATATATATATATATATATATATATATAGAGAGAGAGAGAGAGAGAGAGAGAGAGAGAGAGACCAGTGGGTTGACTTAAGTTGCTGAGTGCTTTTACAAAAAGGACATCTAGGGGTCAAATCCATGGGCTGGCTGCCTCTCTGAATATTGTTGGCCTTTACTCAATGTCCCTGCCATCTTAGGTTGCCAAAATAGCAACCCGCTGGTTTTCCCTAGGAACCATCCTTGACATGAAGGGAGTGCCCAGTGGTCCTTTTAAAGACTTAGTCAGATTTAGGGTAAATAACACAGATCCTAGACCAGTGGGTTGATTTAAGTCATCGAGTGCTTTTAAAAAAAGGACATCTCGCAGTCAAGTCCACAGGCTGGCTGCTTCTGATAATTGTGGCCCTTTACTCAATGTCCATGCCAGCTTAGGTTGCCAAAATAGCAACCTGCTGGTTTACCCTAGGAACCATCCTCGAAATGAAGGGAAGTGCCCAGTGATTTTTTTAAAGACTTAGCCAGATTTAGGGTAAATAAACGCACAAATCACCCCCCATCCTTCTGCCCCACCCGTCCCCCCAATGGCCTAAGTTCCATTTCCTATATTTTGTATTATGCATTGAAAAAATGTGGTTGAGAACTGATATCTAAAATTCGGTATTATAGGATAAATTTTACATTTTTAAAACTGAAATATGTGATCAGAGTCATGTTTATGGTTAATGATTTATTTTTTTGTTATACAGTCCAAGAATTACAGAACTTTCCACAAATGCATTGTAACTATTTCTACCACCCATGAGGCTCTTACTCATTGTAGCATTACAGATTTAAGAAACAAATGCACCTTTACTTGCAACTAGTTTTGTGTTTCCAAGTTACTATACAGCAGCTAAAGCCAACATTCACCATGAAAGAACACTATTGTTTGTGCTTACAATACCTGATGAAATTAAAGTTTAAATCATTACTCCAACTTATAACAAACATCTCTGATAGAAATTTTCATACCATCTCTTCCAATAACGAGTTTGAACTTGAAGCTTGTTCATAAAAATGAGCTGTGGTTGTGAGGTAAAGTTAAAGCATTACTTGGAGTTAAAACTCGCAGTTCTTATAAGAGGCCTCTCCTGGAATTTTTTATGACATTCACAATTTTAGTTTTGTTTAAGTACAACAGCAACAACTTCAGTTCCATGACATTCATACACAATGTTTACCCTAACACCACAGCAACTGTACTAACATATAAAGCTTCATTCATCGTACATCAAAACTTACTATCTAATTCCTGTTTCTTAGCAGCGCATGTAAAGAGCAGGAAAGATACAAGAATTAACTCCTAGAAACTTATATTAACCTAAGGTGAAGCTCCAAAAGGAAGATGTTGACCCCCAACACTGAACCAAAGTTCATCAGCCAACTGGAAAAAACAAGTTATCACAGCAATTAAAAAATTATCATGAAATTTATAGCATGTAACAAGAAAAAGCTTGCATGATATTTCTCATTAGACCCAGAATGTTTGGACCAATAGAGATTGATGCTCAGAAAAGGTGCCCAATAGCAAAGAAAGACACATGATCACTCAGCCTGCCTACAGCTGCAACGTATCAAAAAGCATATAAAGAATATGTAACCAGCAATGTAATCCAGAGCATATCAACAATATCAATGCTATTTGAAAGAAACTAACCTTTGCATGTACTTCCTCCATATACAAACTTCCCACTGGCAATGGAGGAAGGACGGCTTTATTCAATGAAGCTCCAACGCCAACACTACCACTGGATTTATCATATATACAAATACGGGAAGTGACTGGTGTTGTCCTGTCAGGAAACTCTAAAGGTGACTCCGCTGCTTAAAAGCAGAAGAGAAAATTAGATGTATTTTCAACTGCACATTTTCAAATCTAAAACACTGATGTTCTATTAAACTAGCAGTGGTATACAATGGTAATAAATGAATTCAACATCTCACCTTGACAGTCCACACAATACTCATACTGAGGCAGGATTGGAAATGCAAATGACAAGCCCTGATAGCAAAGCATAATCTCATCTTTAATGTTTATTTCCACCAATCTCAAAACTAAAGCAATCAGTTAACTAAAGCATATCAGACTGTGTCACTATTTACTGGATAGAAAAGTGTATAGATCCTCCTATCTGCATCATAAGTCCTAGGATAAGTTGGTCCACATGCATCATATACAGCTGCAAATGTAGCAGTATTGGGGCCACTGCAAACAAGGAAGTATATTTAATGAAAATTAGTAAATAAAAAAGCCCGTTAGATAGATTGACTGAGAAATAAATTGCATACAGAAGAGTAAGGACAAAGGTTCATACCCAATTAAAGAATTTGCATAGTAACCGCATAGTAAGAATTATTCACAGGAACCGCATAGTAAGAATTATTCACAGGAACCGCATCTTTTAACAATCCTCTCTGTCTTCCAATAAGAGGCGCACCCAATTCAACTCTTGTTTTCACGGCATTTTGAATTGTCTCGCCCCTTTTCACCAGGTACTGTGGAACCAGTTGCCGTCAATGCGTGCAACTCACCAGATCCACCACATCTGAGCCCAGGCATCCAACCACTCAGCCACTCATGCGCAATGAAAAAAATAGGGCGAAACACTCTAAACCCTCCCTCCGACCCTGTAAATCCAGGCGAAATCTGCTCCAACAAAGAAAATCAGGGGCGAATATCATTTTTTTCATTTTTATGCGTTTTTTATGGGTCGGCTAATATTTAATAATTAATTATTTTTAAAATAATTATTGGACTAATTTTATTAAACTATAAAAAATGGGTTTTATATAAAAAATTCGCCCTATTAAAATTTTAAATCCCTTAAAATTTGCCTTTGGGCTAAAATTCGCCCCTAAAATTTTCCCTGTCCCATTCCCCGCATTCCTCGCTTTCCCGATGTCGTGATCTCGGAAGGGTAGTCCAGAGCATAAACCCAACTCCCTCTACAACCTCCCACTTCATCGCTCGAAACACCACACTGACAAAATTCTTGTGTCGAGGCAGGAATATATCATCGCCGTGAGTGAGAGTATTGCCCGTCTGCGAGAACTTAATGCCTGCCTTGCTCATTATGGCACATTGAAGGGGTGTGTGGAGGCCAGGTAGGCTCCGTACTACCATGTGTTGTGCCAAGTGACCACCCCCATTGGGGAGCTGTGATTTGAAACTTAAAATTACGAAATATAATTAAATTTTTTATGATTTGAAAATTAAAAAAAGAAATTTTATATTAATTATGTTATCAGGTGGTTTTAATATGTCTTATTGTTTTGTGATTTGAAAATTAAAATTAAGAAACATAATTAATATATTTTTGATTTGAAAATTAAAATTAAGAAACGTAATTAATATTTTTTTGTAAAAGTTCAGGGTGAAAGTTTTGGATCCATTCCAATTTGAATCAAGTAAGATGGAGGCATTAGTAGCATTTTTACTACTATTTTGATTGCATGGGAATCACATATGACAAAAGCTCTTTTATCAAGCACTCAATGGTGACCACTGCCCACTGAGTAGATGATGATCGAGTGCATATTGGAAAGAAGATGGTCAAGTGCATTGTTAAGGCACTCTTATATGTTAAGTCATTGGTTCAATTCTCATCGCCCTATTTCGGTGTTATTCTTGGACATGACCATGATGTAGCGTCATTAATGTTGAACTTATAGAAAAAAATGGTAAAAAAATATAAATACTTTTGACATAAATCTCAAATTTTGATTTTCCCTGATAGGGTGGTTTCACAAGGGAGGGGTGAGCCCACCACTCTATTGACGACATGAAAATTAATTTTCAAGGGGCACAGTTTGTCCTCAACATGCAAGAGCATGTTGTAAGACCTCCACCACCACATTTATGCACTTTTACAAGCCCTCCAGGTAAATGTGAAGCGAAGTGCCACTATGACATGACCTAACCTCCTAGTTCCAGTTAAGGAAGTGGGGCCTACAACTGAGACTAATTGACCACAAATTGACATCATACATGGATTACATAACACCCTGGAGTTGAAGAAACACCCAAGGTGATCAATCCCTATGATCAGTAGTTCATAAATTTTGCTCAAAATTCAAAGTTACAAGATCGGGTTGAAACCAAGATGGTTGCGTAGATCTCGTTTTCCTGATTCCGGTGTCGTGAACGGTTCGAAAATATGATGTCACATGAGGGATATATCGCATTTTGATCAAAATGCCAAACAGGTAAATTTTTTACAATTTGACCAGGTTTGACTAGGATGCAAGGTTATTCCTTTTATCCAGGCAAATCAATGGAGGAAAAGTGTATGTTTTCTATTTTAAGTTGCAGTGGGGAGAGCCAATCAAAGGCTGCCATGTGGCCCTAAAATGGCACAGTAAAATTTTGTTTGGAGGTTGCTTTAATCAACCCCCAAACCTCCTACTGAGTACACACACTTCTAATCACTCGAGCTATACGTTGTGACTTAACCTCTAAGGTCGTGGGATATATTTAAGTTTTATTGTAGTGGCAATCGGGGGTTGGGAACCGCAGGCGGTAACAACCCACCTGCTGTCCCCGATGTAGATCACATGTTAAACATTAACTCCAACAAACCGTGGATAAACAATAACCGACAACAGTCTCTGCCAACAGTTCCGAGTATACATCACATTACAACGGCTTAACGTAACCACTGAAACCACCGCTCTGTGTTCTGCACAAACCCATGACTTTAACCGCAGTTACAACCACAAGTATGTATGCCTAGCTCCGCCCGACAGTTATGGTTTGTAATCTGCAGTTTGGGGTTGGCATGTGGCCACCCAAACCACTAACTTTTAATGCAATAGTTAGCTTCGGTGGAACATTTTGATAGCATTCCTTTATTGGCAGAATTAACTATTTTAACTCCACTTAAGTGGAGTTCTCCACTTTTAGTGGAGCTTTTCTAGGTGAAACTAGGAAAAAGAGTAGGAGACTCAATTTTCGCCCATTCTGAGTGAATGAAGAGTCATTTTTGACTAATTGGAGCATTTTGGAGCCATTGGTGTAGATAAAACAACCATTAGAGAATTTTAACTACATGTAATAGCAAAATTTTGAGCATAATGAAAGATGGACATGCCTTTGGGAGTTGGACCAACAGATGTAGCCTAGGAGGGGTGAACTGCTTCATCATGCCTACTGTGTAAATTTCATGTGGTGACTAATTTCTCCATTTTACACTGTTTTTCAGTGTTATTTAAGATTATTTCATGCTTCTAATTCACTAAAGATCATCTACAATTCATGGACAAACTATTCAATCCTTATGAAAACTAATGAACCACTTATGCAGATGTTTTTAAACTGATAAGACACTTAGCACAACAAAAATAATACAGTCATTTCAGATCACCCTGAGCTAGAACTTTGTTGCACTAACCTAGACTCCCAACCGCACCCATGACATTACTTCCATGTGGTTGTGAGCCTCCAATCGCACTCACAAACCTTGTTCCATGTGGTTGGGGCCCAAATTTCCCATTTTAAAGGGTGTGGTCCCGTGATCTGGGCCACAATTCCAAGCCAGCCTCCACACCACTGCCAAAAACTTCTTGATACTTCTTAGAATGATAAATGACATAATGAAAAGGCTAAACATACAAACTTGAGTTAGAAACTTGACCTAGACTGACCAGAACATACTATGAATTTCATCAAACACATGTTAAACATCTATGTTATAGGTCAAGAATGCATATATGAGTGTGAATCTTTATTCTTTAGTTGGAAATCACTGAGAATGTATAAGGCCCTATCAAGTAGCTACAACCACACTTGTTATCCCATGCATTCATTAACCATTCATTAACTTATCAAAGCATAATAGAGGCATATTCGAAGTACATCATAAACCATGCTTATAACCAAAATATTAACCATGAAAAAATAGCCATCAAAGTCACATAATAACAAGTATAAATTCTCATAGGGTACAATAGAAGAATAACTCTTATTACTATATGAAAAATCCAACCAAGTCAGGGACTTACACGTACTACCACCCAACCATAGATTAAGCTAAACTAAATATTTATTTTAACCAATAACCCTCGTGCCATATTCCAAGCATGAATGTGAGATCTCATGGGATAAACCAAGACATAAACAACCAAGGGAATCTAGAGGTTAAACCACCTCCACCCTCAAACTACCACGATCTCACCAAAACCAGTCAAGAGATCACAAAACCTAAACAAGCTTGGATGCCTCAAAATTACTTCACCATACCTTGAGGAATTTACCTGTCTCCACCCACCTATTGAGGGCTTCCGGAAGAAAACCATCTCTACTCCAAATCCTTGTGAATTTTCCTAAGACCGCCTTAAAAACCTTCCGACAATGCAAATATCAACCAAGAAATGAATCCCATAACACCATGGTTATCCAGGAAATGACAAGGCAAGGTTGAAACCACTGTCATACCCGAAAAAAACCCATGTCAATGACAAAAAATGAACCAAATAAACTAATGCATGTATCATACATTCACATAAAAACTAGGAAATTACACATGCAACCTATTATCTACAAAATATTCTCGTTGAAATTGTCGATCCAGCCTTCTCCTTTCATTCCTTGCTTGTCCTTTGCCTTCTTTATCCAATCCAAGTGAATTCCAAAGTGCTCTAAGAATACTCCAAGATTTATCTAAGTGTGCAAGAGTACGTGAGAATGAGAGAATAGAAGAGAGCTCCAAAATTGAACTGAAAAAAGGTTGTGAACTGATCCTAAGAATCCTTTTTATCATTGAGGCCTCTATTTTCTTCATTTTCCTTCATTTTTCCTTCAATTTCTCTCTCATGAAAATTTGTGTCTCGTCACCTTCTTTTTCTCCTATTTTCCTTTATTTTCATAAATAATTTCCAATTAATGCCACTTTTCCTTTGCCAATTTATTTAACCATAAATAAACCAAAATTGATGCCCGCTATAGTGCTTTTCCCAACATTTAGCTTGGAATACGTGTCCCATGACCTTGGTCTTATTTTTCTTTTATTAACCTTTATTACATGAAGTTTTAACCTAGGGATGTTACAAACCCATCCCCCTTGGGGGAACAATGCCCTCGGTGTTCTATGGCACCTATGACCAACAAACCACTGAAAACAAAACATATTTCCTATTGAGATTTATAACACAATGAGATGCAATATTTACAATGAACAACTACTGCAAACCATGACCAACATGACAATCATGAAAATCATACTGCTTATTGGAGCTTTATAACACAACTCATCATGGTATTTACAACAACATCAATATACATATACATATACCAAAAACTCATTTGCTTGACCCAATAAATAATGAAGGATATGAAGCCCACATATGATTCATCATCTCCCATGTAGCTTCATCATGCCAAAAGTGCTTCCACTGCACTTTAACTTGTGTGATTGCTCAGTTTCAGAGCATGAGTTGTTTCCACTGTAATATGAATTATGATTCTGGTTGGAATTCTCCCTCTGGCTCCACCTGCAATAAAAACCAGGCAATCACATGATCAACATCCTACACATACCTCTCAAGCAATGAAACATGGAAAACATCATGGACTTTCATTGTCGGAGGTAGTTCAAGTATGTAGGCCATTGGTCTAATACTCTCAAGGATCTCGAAAGACCCGCAATATCGAGGTACCAACATGGCACATGATCTAATCCTCAAGGAAATCCTCTTGGGATTGATGTGCAAGTACACATGATCCCCAACCTAAAGCTCCTAACTTTTGTTGCCTTCAAATTCCTTTTAATAACCCACATTTCCTATTCCATCTTTGCCAACATGTCTGGTCCAATCAACACCTTATTCACTGGATCACTACAGCTGATAGGAGTAGTACAAATCCACCCATAAAGCGCCTAAAAAAGCTCATCTTCAAGGAATTTTGATATCCAATATTATAAGAAAAATATACTAGTGGAAGATACTCTTCCCACTTCTTTTTCTGATGCATGGCATACATCCTCAACATGTACTCAACCCTCTATGTATTTGCATCTATATACGGATGATAAGTTTTACTGAAAGCCAACCTTTTCCCCAATACTTGCAAACAACTATTTCCAAAACTTGGAAGTGAACTTGGCATCTCTGTTGAATACAATCTTCTTAGGAGCACCATGTAACCTCACTATGTCCCTAATGAAAATTTGAGCTACCTTACTAGCTAAATTTGTATATTTAACTGCAATGAATTTTGTTACCTTACTTAACTTATCAACCAAAACCATAATAGAATCATGTTGTCTCAATTTCCTCGACAAACTTGTAATGAATTCCATGGAAATGACCTTCCATTTCCACTCTGGAATGAGAATCAACTGTAGTAACCCACCTAGATGCTTACACTCTGCTTTTACCTACTGACAATCCAAACATCTCGCAACAAAGTCATCCACCTCTTCTTCAATTTCGACAAATGATAGATTTGCTTAACTGCTATCAATGTATTTTGATATCCTGGGTGACCTAAATATGGTTTAACATGAAACTCCCTCAAGATAAGCTTCCTGAGATCAATGTAATATGGTACATAATTCGAGTCCCTGAATCTAACCAAGCCATATGCTGTGAGATGATACTCCTCAACCCTATCACCTTTACCATACTGTTGTAACCCATGCCTCAATTGTTGATACCTGTCATCATGTTATCCTGCATGTAAGATTTGATCCTGTAAATATGTCCCATAAGAACTCACTGCTGAAATATGATTTTCCTGCACTCTTCTACTAAGAGCATATGCAACCATGTTATCCTTTCCATTAATGTACATTATCTTGAAGCCAAAATCACTAAGATTAGACAATCATATAGCTTTCTTGGCATTCATATTATGTTAATACAATAAGTACCTCAACCCACTATGATCACTCATCAGAATGAAGCATCTGCCAAGAAGGTAATTCCTCCACATCTTGAATGTGTGAATGATAGTTGCCAACTCAAGACCATGTGTCACATAGTTATGCTCACGCTCATTCAACTTCCTTGACTCATAACATACCACTTTTCCTTCCCGCATCAAGACTCCACCAAGTCCTCTATTGCAAGCATATTTACAAACCACAAACTCTTTATTAGGATATGCAATCTTCAGAACCAAATCATTTGTGAGTAAATGCTTCAACTTCTCAAAACTAGTTGCACACTCCTTAGTCCATTCAAACTTCTTCCCTTTTCGCTGCAAAGATGTAATAGGATAGAAAATCCATGAGAAATTCCTAATAAAATTTCTGTAATAACCCATTAGTTCCATGAATGATATAAACTCATCCACATTCCTAAAAGCTCCCCATTCCTTGATAGCTCTTAAATTTTTTAGGTCCACTTCTATGCCTTCCTTGGAACAACATGTCTCAAGTAATGAAATTTTGTCTAAAATAAATTTCATTTACTAAGCTTGGCATACAACGGATGCTCTCTCAACAATATTAACATTTTTTTTAGGTTATCTGCATGCTCTTCCTCATTATTAGAATATATTATTATATCCTCAATGAATATCATCACAAACTTGTTCAGATAATTAGGACACAACACACTAATCATCAAACACATGAAAGTAGTTGGAGCATTAGTAAGACCAAACAGAACTACTACAAACTCATAATGCACATACCTGGTACATAATGTTTTCTTGTAGATGTCATCTTCTTTGATGCATACCTAATGATATCAAGATCTCAATTAAATCTTCGAGAACAATTTTTCTCCCTTCAACTGATCAAACAAGACGTCAATCTGCAACAAAGGGTACATGTTCTTGATTGTCACCACGTTCAATTTCATGTAATCAATACACAAACTAAGAGTACCATCCTTCTTCTTCAAAAACAACACTAGTGCACCTAAGGTGACACACTTGGCCTAATGTATTCCTTATCAAGAATTTCCTTAAGTTGCAACCTCAATACCACCAATTTCAGAGTGCTCATCATGTATGGTGCCTTTGATGTTGGTGTTGCTCCTGGTACCAACTCAATATAAAAATCCACTTCCCTATGAAGTGGTAACTCTGAAATATCTACTAGAAATACATCCTGAAATTGTTACAAAACCAAATACCTCTTCAATACTTCAACATCATCAACATCCTTCCCTTTTTCATTGGAAACATGCACTGCAAACATTACACACCCTTTCCTACAATTGTGCTTTTCCTACATATTTGTGACCATTCTCATTGATGTAGGCTTATTCTTACCCTGAAATATTCTATTATCTCCATCATCATCCAAGCACTCAATAGCCTTCTCCTAAGAATCTACCTAAGTCATGTGAAGGTATAATCAATCCATACCCAAAATCATATTATATGAACTCAAAGGAATAACAATGAGATGCATTGATGTAGACATACTGGTGAGCCCTAGTATTGCACCAAGGGTGCTGCAACTCCCAAGGGCTACTCAACTTTACTTAAACCCAAGGTTTGTACAAACTTAAAGGTGACAATGTTATATGCACAACAGGTGGATTCTACTCGTGCCACCCTCAACTAGGTCTTCTGGACAGTAGTACTTCTAGGCCATTCCTTATACTTGATTAAAGTGCATCTAGCTAATGTAATGAAGGGAATGGCTTCTAATATAAGACAAAGAGAGTATCTATCAAACTTGTACTTGCAATTGACAGTGAAAGAAAAGCTTAAACAATTAACCTAGTTGTAGAAAAAGGAAGCTATGTTATCCATCTAGCTATCTATTCATTTGCAGTAAAGAAACTATTCTATCATAACACACTTCATCAAATCATAAAACAACTCCTATCTACTGTTTCATTCAACTTGAACTTGCATGAAGAAGTCAATCTAATTCTAAAATGAAATAAAACACTAATGCCTACTCTGTTTTTGCAGCAAGGAAGGAATGAGCTTTGGAGTGGCTAGTGGGCCTCGTCTTACTAAGAATTCAAATATGGGGGTCAAATGCATCCTATGCTAGGTTCAAAAGGAAAAAAGGATCTAAACTGGAGTGAAGAGATGACTTACAGTGATGCTACAACAAACAGGTCGAGGGGATTTTAAGAATGAAAAAGGTGCAAGGAAGGTGTGGAAAGGTGAGATAAGGTGGAAAGAGGTGAGGGAGAGGTGACCAACACCTCCAACAAAAATCAAAGCCCTTGGAAGGCATGTTTTTCACTTGGAAGGTTGCTCACAGTGGTGGTGAAGGTGGTTTCACAAAAAAAGGTTTTGGTGGAAAATTTGGAGGTTGGAGAGGATAAGGGTGACTGTGATGAAAAGGGTATTTTTCCTGTGGTTGTAGACAGACCTACAATAACTACACACATTCATGCAGTGATTATAGAAAAACTAACATGTTCAAAAGTGGAAAAGTTGAGTTGAATAGAAAATCCTACTTAACGTAAGCTAAAATATAATCTAAGCACAAATCCAACTTATAACTTGCAGTAAGCATATTATGAACATGATCACCACACTCTCTAATTTTCCAAGAAATCATAAACAAAATATTTTTGATTTGTGGTTGGATATCCTTCCCCTCAAGTTCCCATCAGAGAGGTGAGAAAGAGAGGCCACAAGCACAATTTTGATGGATTTTTACTGTTACTAGAATGAAAAGAGACTAAAAAAAATGTTGAAACATAAAGAGAGATTATAAATATACAAGAGGGACTTATCCAATGGATTGGGACCTAACCTAAAAGCATCATCCCTCTGAGATTAAATTAGTGATGGAACAAGAAATTTCTCATTATCATTGCATAAAAAGGTTTAATACATCATATGACAGAAAAAAAATAACACTAAATCATAGCTCAAGAGCTACCTAGATGAATACAAAGGTTGAATCCTAATGATCTCTTACATGTGCTTATTTATACAAATGGGTAGCTACCAACAACTCCCTAAAAAGTAGGAATAACCCCTCCTTGATCTCGGGAAGAGTGGAGCTTGGATCCTCATAACTACTACAAGGAAAAGACCCTCTAGCGAAGGTTATAACGGAGGTTTATAGTGTTATAAAATTGGCCAAAATTGTCAAAAAAACATATGCTACCACATCCGTTTATGGATTGGAGGTTTTGGCGGAGCTTTTAACGGAAATTCAACGCAACTAAAAAAAAATGGGCGGTCGAGGATTATTATGGATGTTTTTTTCATCGGTGCGCTACTCTGGCATAAACGCACCAGGGTGTGCATGTAGAAGGTGCCCTGAGGCGGTCAAAGGAGAATGCACCAGGTCGTTAAGGTATAAAATAGCACTGGGCGTAGTGTTGGCGATACAACGCATGGGGCCATTCTAATTGGTCTTGGGATTTGAGCGGTGCCCATAGGTCGTATCAACGCGCCGGTGCGTATACTTATATAAACGCCCCGGTGCATTGTATCACACAAATGCACCGAGGTTTATAATTGGTATCGGTATTCGTGTGGCACAAATATGTCATACAAATGCACTGGCGCTTATCGACACATAAACGCCCTAGTGTGTACTATAACACAAATGCACCGAGATTTGTAATTGGTATTGGTATTCGTGTGGTGCCTATTGGTCATCCAAATTCACCGGTGCGTATAGTCAGAAAAACACCTCGGTGCATAGTATCACGCAGACGCACTGCGATTTATAATTGGTATCGGTATTTGTGCGGTGCTCATAGGGGGTAAAACGGCACCGGTGCATATAGATACATAAACGCACCAGAGCGTCGTACCACACAAATGTCTCGATATTTTTAACTGGTTTTGGTATTTGTGTGGTCCCCATAGGTCGTAAAAGCGCACTGGTGTGCTTAATAATAGAAGCGCACCAGTTTTCATTTTGTATTTTTTAGAAAAATCGACCTGTGACAGTGCAATTATTGTGATTATTTTAAGTTCATTATTCATCAAAAGTCGACACATCTTATAACAATATTCATATTAATTAATTTTTTATTAATGGATTTGAATGTGATGTTTGGATTAATTTGTTATATCATATCATAATTATTGTGGTTTTTAAAAATTCATTATTCATCAAAATTCGACGCATATATATCTTATAACAATATTCATATGAATTAAATTTTTATTAGTGCATTTGAGAATGACAATGGAGAACGCAATAGCGACAATGGATAACACAATAGAATAAATTAAAACCTTTTTTATTTTATATATATATATGAATAAGACATTCTTTGTCATACAAAATGGGACAGTTATTGGTATCCCTTTATCTTTCAATTGGGACACTATGTCCATTACATTAAAGAAAATGTTTGATTTCATAGACATTTTTCCAAAAATACAACGCCTTGCTTTTATATCCAAACATAGTGATCATCATTCTTCGCTTGAACTGCTATCACTGCTAGAGCTACTTCCATGACTTGGGTTATTTTCAGAAATGTTTTGTTCACGGCATTGATTGTTTTCTTCTTTTTCACCTTCTTCCATCTACAAACATAAAAATAAACTGTAATGAATGTATATACATTGGTGAGAATAATGAAAATTTCAATATTAAATAATATACATCAATGTAAATCGAAAAGAAATGATGTACCAATGCAAAAATTGACTCATAAACTATACACATTCTTTCAAAACCATGTAACATGCCATCTTTCAAGATTTGATCTGTTGGTGCAGTGCCATACTTTGTTTCCTGCAAGTTTTATACCCCATAACAAATCATATATTTAATATAAAAGATTTATTTTTTCTATTAATTATAGATAGAGCTAAGTAAAACAAGATCTATAGATGCTTTCAAATTCCACAATTAAGTTCTGATATGCCAACATATACGCACAACCCATATTTAAACCAATTTCAATCAATTCCTCGTATGGTTCTTCTTTGTATGGTAGCACCTGTTTAGAGACATTCAATGATGATTTTTGTAAAAAAACTTAAAAAATACAAAAATGAAATCTAGTTAAGTTGTTATAAGGAAGTAACAATTACTCACAAACTTAGATATCAATCATTTTCTTCCTTGTCGTCCTATTTTATGTGCTGAATGGGTTTCATTTTCTTTTCTTTTTTGCAAGAAAATACTTGAAAATTAATATTTAATGCTAAATTGTTTATTTATTTTACCTAATGATCAAAAAATTCAATGATTACATATTACATTTGAAGCACGTTGTTGTCGAGATGGCTCCTCCCACAATGCAATTTTATACATTTCTTTGACCATCTCCTTGTACACCTTTTTGGACATTCCTACTGGCATATTTTTGATATCAACTCATTCATCTTTTGAGATTTTCATAATCTTCTTGAAAATGTGATATGACAATAAACTATTTAATTTTTACGTTGATATATGAAAATTAAGTATAACAAAAGTGATATTTATAAATAATTCTAGACAAACATCTAAAGGAATATTAATTTTTCATTCCTTCTTTTTTGTTGTTGTACGTTTTTGCTATTAAAAGTCTGACATGTCTCATTAACCAATTCTCTGGAAACTCTACTGTAGTTTACATAGAATCTGATTCTTGGAATTATTGGATTGGTTTTTGTATTGTAAGTGGAAAGAATGTCTATACATTCGTTCCACTAGATCCCTCAAACTTTTGTAAAAGTTTTTCCCCCTTTCATTAACCTCTAGCACCACTCCAGATGAGCTAAGGAGCAATTCATTTTCATTTGCATGTTCTATTGTTTTTCTTTTCTTAGAACAACATTCCTTTTCTGAGTTGTTGGTCCCTGTAGAACATTAAACAGATGTGAATTAATAGATTTTTTCACACATATTATCTAATAATTTTAATTATATTATTAATGAAAACTAAAAAAAACTCATATTGGATCGATAGTATTTTTTCATTCACCTGATTCATCCTTTTGCAATTTTTCCATCAAGCTTATACGCTCTTCTGGTCCTAGATCAGAAATAATCTTATCGAGCTTCGTCATTTTGTGGCTCTGCATGATACACAGTAAACAATACATATTATTTAAACTTACATATAGTTCAAAAATAATTTTTTTGTAAAAAATTTACAAAGAACTTGCCTTTTTTGCTTTTCTTGATGTGTTATCAGTATTTTTGTTACTTGATCTCTTGTCAGTAATTTCTTTATCAATCTCAAACCTGTATCATATCATTCAATAATATATTTTTAAATAAATTGTCAACTTCTCAAGTAAAAAAAAGAATCTAAAAAAAACAGTGCATCATTCATGTTGTATGCACCGATGACGGTGCATGTATGTATTCCCAATACACCGCAAAAATAGTATAATACACCATACGGTGCTCTATGTTAACAAGGAGCCCCGGTGCGTTACATGTCAATGACCACACTGGTTAACCATCATAATAATAAAAATCGTCCAGTGTTAGTTTTTTAACATAAATCGGTGCCATATTTTACATATGGCGCACCAATAAAAAAATATTATTTTTTTATCACATTACTTATCCGGTGCACTTCTAAAATACAGCGCGCCGGTGCGCTACGGTACTCTAGGCGCACCGGTAAAAAAATCTATTTCTTTTTTTTAATTCATGCCAGGGCCCACATGGATTGGGATACGACTATGCTAATTGTCCCGTCAGTTGGATGTCTTAGGTCTATATTTAGCGATACAAACCCTATAAATCTAAATTGAAAAGCCCTAATTCTGAATTACAGAAAGAAGAAGAAGAAAGGGGAGAAACAAAAAGAATGTAAGGTTTGTATTTTTTGAAAGTTTTTTTTTTCGAAATTGAATGTTCGTGGTGCGTCATAATGAAATAGAACACTGGCTGCATATTTTACAAATGGCGCATTGAGAAAAAATATTTTGTTTTTCTAATTTTTTATCACAGAACTTGTGCAGTGCGCTAGGATAACAGAGCGCCCCGGTGCGCTATTCCATACAGTACATACCAACAAATTTTTATTTATTTTTTAATTTACACAAGAGCCGACATGGATTGGGATCTGACTATGCAGGTCAACCCGTTCGTTGGATGTCTTAGGCTTATATTTAGCAATACAACCCCTATAAATATAGATTGAAAAATCCTAATTCTAAAATCACAGCAAGTGGGAGAAGAGAGGGTAGAAACAAAAATAATGTAGGGTATGTTTCTAAAATGGTTTTTTTCCAAAACAGCACGTTTGCGGTGCTCCATAATGCAATAGTGCACTGGTGCCATATGTTACATATGGCGCACTGATAAAAACTTATTTTGTTTTTAATTTTGTTTTTTATCCCTGTAATTTCGCGGTGCGCTGGTGTAACAGAGCGCATCGGTGCGCTATATTACGAAGGGCGCACCGACGAAAAAAAAGTGTATTTTTTTAAGATTGACGCAAGGGCTGACATGGATTGGGATCTGACTATGTAGATCTTCTCGTTGGTTGGATGTCTTAGGCTTATATTTAGCAATACAAACCCTATAAATATAAATTGAAAAGCCCTAATTCTAAAATCACAGCAAGTGGGAGAAGAAAGGGCAAAAATAAAAAGAATGTAGGGTTTGTTTCTAAAATGGTTTTTTTTCAAAACATAACGTTTGCAGTGCACCATAATGAAATAGTGCACCGGTGCCATATGTCACATATGGCACACTAATAAAAATTTTTTTTATTTTTTTTATTTTTTATCACTCTACTTTAGCGGTGCATTGGTATAACCTAGCGCATCGGTGCGCAATGTTACACAGGGCGCACCAGCGAAAAAAATATGTATTTTTTTTAAGATTGACGCAATGGTCAACATTGATTTGGATCTGACTATGCAAGTCGTCCCGTGGGTTGGATTTCTTACGACTACATAAACCCTATAAATCTAAATTCAAAAGAAACAGGGAAAAAAAGGGCAGAAACAAAAAGAATCTAGGGTTTTGTTTCTAAAAATGGATTTCTTTTTTTATTTTTGTTTTTGAAAATTGCAGAAAAGGTAAAAAAACAGCAGAAACAAAAAGTAAAAAAAAACAATAAGATTTGATTTTGTTATTTTACTTCATATATAAAATTTAAAAAAAAAAAAAAAAAAACCAATAGACTTTGATTTCTTATTTCACTACATAAAAAAGACTACAGAAAAAAGTATAAAAAAACAATAAAATTTACTCACGTCGTTTGAAATTCTATGGTACAGGGTTTGAATTACTAGAGGTTTGGAATTCTAATTGTCTGAATACTTTTGTTCGAATGTATTTCCCTGCTCCACAGTGCTCTCATGCTCTGTTTGCTCCAGGTATGTATTTTGCAAATCTCTGGCTGAAATTTTTTGCAAAAATAGTGAAATAATGAAAAGTGTTTAGTATTTAAAGAAATTTTTTATGAAATTAGATTTTCGAAAATATTTTTCCGCCCAGTTTTCAATTTACCGCTTTTTTTTTCACTTAAAGAAAATAGAGTTGTGCTTTTTTTATTGCGGTTATTCGTTTACCGCTGTGTCCTTTAATTGAACCGCACTAGTGCGTCATGTTATAAAATAGCACCGGTGTGCAAAATAAAAAACTGACCAGTGTGGTTATCTGTACATTATGCACCGGAATTACATTTAGGTTTGTGCACCAAAATTTATTGTTTTTTTGCTCAAATGCAGGGAGAAAATATCATATATTATATGGAATGGAAAATTCTTTAAAATCCAGCTCGTTCCATAATATTTCTCAAAGTCCATCGCGGAGTTCTCCCTATCCATGTGGAGACGTAATATTTACTTTCGATTTGTTTGATTTTTTCACTATCTAATTGAATTTATGTATGTTTTTTATCCGTGTAGTCAATCATGCACAACTTAATTAAATTTATAATGCATACAAATTTGCAAGTTCATGCAGATTCATCATCGAGTTTAGATGCACAAAATTATATTCAAATTGCTCCAAAACATCGAAAGTTATTGTCAGGAGCTGCATACCGTAAGACGTATTTAGTAGATGAAAATGGACAACCGTTTCACCCTGCCAATTGTAACAATATTGCATCTTCTAGCCACAATCCCGGGACAATGATGGTAATTATAATTATAATTTTTTGGTATATATATTGATTAATATGTAATTATTTCAACGTCAAACCAATTTATAATCATGCAATATTGTCAACGTGGTTACTAATTGATATCATATATTGTGTACTAATCATGTTCAATTTTTTTTTTTAATTATTAGGATTCTAGTGATGATGAACGACCTACCTACCATCTTCCGTTGCACCCCACGGTAATGTAAAATCGAGAGAAGACTGAATTAAGAGAAAAAATCAGAGAGGAACGATACCAAGAATGGTTGAATCAACCACCGATTTAATTCCTGCTACGTCTAGATTCACCAATTAGGAATGACTACAACAATAGTAGTTCTTCACAAGCTGGCAATGGAGGCAATCAAATAGAGGTTGGTATGGATGATTACTTAAGGGATACAACTGCCACGGAGGCAATGTTGTTAGATGCATTCCAAAATGATGATCAGCTAGGGGATGATGCTCATATTGTTGACACCTTTTTCGAAAGCCTTAAATTTGCTTCCACCACCCTTCTCTTTAGACCCGACGGTCAGTTAAAGTCTACCCAGTTGGGGACAACGATGTTACTGTACAACTTGAAAGCAAAGTTTGGCTTGTCGAATGCATGTTTCTCGAAAATTTTGAGGTAAGTTACCATAAAGTACTCTCCTTATATATAAATTTGAAATATAATCAGTACACTGCAATGAACATTACAAATGTTAAATTTTATGAACGTTAATAATTATATCGACATTAATGTACATTTATTAATATAGTTTTCCATGATCACCAACTACAGGTTATTCAAGGATAAGGTTCTTCCGAGTGATAATGTCTTGCCCAGTAGCTGCGAAGAGGCAAAAAAAATGTTGAAAATGTTGGGTGTTGAGTACATATCATATCATGCATGTCCAAATGATTATATTCTATATAGAGGAGAATATGCAAACAAAGAGATGTGTCCGAAATGTGGGCATGACAGGTATGATAAATAAAAAAATAAGGGTAAATCATGTATTGGTCCTCCTTTTAAGATATTGAGGCACATGCCTATAATCCCAAGGATTCAAAGGCTCTTTCGTTGCAGAGAATTAGCTATGTTGCAAGGATGGCATGCCTCACACAGAAGTAAGTTGGGAGTTATGCGAATACCAACTGATTCAATAGACATGAAGCATATAGAGGATACATGGCCCAAAAAATTCAAGAATGAAGTACGAAGTCTACGACTCAGCATAGCCATGGATGGCGTCAACTCATATTCCCTCCAGAACACCAACTATTCTGTTTGGCCTGTAGTAGTGATCAATAACAATATCCCCCCATGGTTGTCCGTGGAGAATGAACATCTTATGTTGGCTCTCATAGTCCCTGGTAGAAGACAAGTGAAGAATATGGATGTCTACTTACAACCACTAGTAGAAGAATTGAAGGAATTATGGGATGGGATAAATGTATACGATGTATCAAGACCCATCGCAACAAAGAGGAGTTTTACGTTTTATGGCATATGTTCTTACACGACACATGCCATTATCCAGGTTTAGGAGTTTTCTCTGATAAATTACATGTTTAATTTATTGATTTGTTTATATATAAATTTTTTCACATATTAGTTATTTAATTCGTTGTAATATTTGTTATGATCTTCACAATATTATTTAACGTGCCATGCATATTAATTAATGTATACAAATACAATCTCGCAGGTCTTGTAACAAAAGGGTATTTTGGATGTAAATGTTGTGGACCTTCTCTGAAAGCTAGATGGTCCAAGGACCTACGAAAGCCAGTGTATGATTGCTCCAGGATATTCCTACCAGAAAAACACCCTTACAGAAGAGTAGCATCCACTTTCAATGGTAAACAGGAGAGAACCCAAATGCCTCCAACAATGACACCAACTGAATGGCTTAGAGCATATGAGAGAGAGAAGGAGAAGGAGTTCACAGAAATGTTCAACTCAAATGGGAAGCCTAAATTCGATGATCTAGATTTCTTCAACACCTATGTTGAGAAATTTCCCATTGGGATGAAAAGGAAATCTATCTTTTATGACCTCCCATATTGGGAGCATCTTAAGATTGCCCACTTATTAGATCCCATGCATATATTTAAAAAAATTTCATCTTCTTTATGTAGGCACATATCATCGAAACAAAGTGACACATTGGCTGTTAGGAAAGATCTTATTACTTCAAAAACTAAAAAGAAATATTGGCCAAGACGATTAGAAAGTACGAGTTCAGACACAGGTGATTGTCCCTCTAATTCATGGTTTTTCAAAGAAGGTGATGTCCCATGGATTTTAAAAAAAGATGATATATCTTTGGCAAAGGAAGTTATAATGGATGTGAGGGTGCCAACTTCATATGGGTCTTCACTACGGTGCTGCTTCACCATGGATGACCATTTGTCGGGGTTGAAATCACATGACCATTTGAATCTTCTAAGAGTACGTATAATGTCAAAAGCATGATTTTATTATTCGTTATATTAATAAATTTTATCCCATGCGGGGATCATAAAACATAACTAATTTTGTATATTATTTCACGTTTTTATAACTTTGCAGTGTCATTATCCTTTGTTTGTGCATGGATGTGTGAAACATGAATTCCCTCAAGACTTAGGACGTGCCATATCTAAATTATCTGCATTTGTACGTTGGATCACGTCAAAGGAGATTCATGTGGCTAGCATTCCACGGTGGCATCAAGAGATAGTTGAGATTTTTTGTATGTTTGAGAAGGAACTGCCAACGAGTTTCATGGACTTACAGGTTCATATTCTAATCCACCTGGTAGATGAGGTTGAATTAGTTGGGGTTGTTTCTTGTCGTTGGATGTTCTTCTTAGAGAGGTACATGAAGAAATTGAAAGGTTTTGTTCGACAAAGGGAAAAACCCAAGGGGTCTATGGCAAAGGGGTACATATTGTATGAGTCTTTCTACTATGCCAGTGAGTACATCAAGCAGATCAACAACAGACCAGGTGTGGTGATTTGGGGCAATGAAATGGATGAAGACAAAAGAGAAGGAGAGTTGCTCCAAACAAGTGGAAAAAAGTGCTTGATAAAGAGTAAGCAACTTATAATTTTTCAAATTTACAAAAAGTAATTAATATTCATGTTGAACTTTGATATAATGTATATTTTGATCTCTCCTTGTTGTCTACTCCGAGCCCTTAGGTGGAAAATATCTCAAAAATGGCTTTCTTTCTTACAATTAATTCAAATTAGGCAACAAGATATGACACACATCATACACCCTCCTTCATTAAGCATGATATGAAAAAAATGTAAATAAATATGAGAGAGAGGTAACTAAATAGATTAAGTATGGAATTTTAACCCTTTAAAATATACCTAATGACGAGCCTCATCATCACCCCCCTACTGAAATGGTTTCTCATCTTATGAGAAACTCAGTCCTCCTTGCTGATCTCTTTCAAAGCCTTGGTGGCCTCTCTAACATCCCAAGGCAGCAAAGAGGGAGTGCTTTATGGTGGGTGGAATCTTGCGTTCCTTTCTACCTCAGACCATTCCTTTTGTTCCTTTTGTCTAATCTCTCCCTTCATGCAACCCCAACAACAAAGGTGGGTTGAGCTTCAAGCCTATCCACTGTATCTTCATTCTCTGCATAGATTATTTGTAGAAGGGTTCTCTTTCTAATGCATTGTTCATTCTCTCACGAGATTTATTTTCCCTCAACTGTAGGTTGTGGTAAGGTATTCCATCTTCTTTGGCATGCCTGCAAACTCTCTTGTCCTAGCAACTTGGATATAACATTAAAGCGTGCAATGGCCTGACCTTGTGTCTCAACGTATCTTGGTGTCAGAACATCATCACTTGATATCAATTGATGATTCTTGATGACCCCCCTAGGGCTTATTAGTTCTGCTCTGATCTATATGGGTTCTCTCTCTTCTCTTGTTATGAATCTTTTAATCGTTGCTGCTCTTGCTTCTTCATGTGTTAGCCAGGATGCCAAGGCCATTAATTTCATATCACCCAATCTAGAATTTGGGTCCAAATTGTTCATATCAGTTAAAATGGGGTTGTTCATATAGAATTCATTCATTCTATCCATCTCTCCTACACTAGATTATTTGCATCAATCAATGAATTTTCTATAGTCATGAAAGGGTAGGGAGCCATGTTGAGATAAGGTTTTGATTTGGAATTGTAACCATTCCTCTTTAAGATAAACTGCATAGGAATTTGAAGGTTGTTTATATTGCATGGCCTTATGCAAAGGTTGGCCATGGTGGCAAGTTGGTTGTCCTTTTCCTGTAGATGCCCCTGCAACCTCATGTTCTCTTCTTTTGCTACTGGCATTTGCTATTTAACCATAGATTCTCTAAGCCTTACATCATCCAACTCTTTTCCCATTTCAATGAGCCTTTCTTCCATCAACCCCACATCCCAAATATAATGATTTGGCTATCTGCATCCATATGTGGGTGGGCCCTCTTTCTATCTCTAGCTCATGTAGGTGGGGGGATTGTGAATTTCTCAGGGACCAGTCTTCCTCCCTCAATGAACTTTTAATAGGATCCAAACTAGGTTGTGGTGTAGGTTCCTAAAATATTGTGATTTTTATTTCAAAGGTTTGTGGGGAGGTTATTGTATTTTGGAGTTGGTGCTAAGCTTGTACCCCCTCTTGCACATATTTTCCTTCCATTTGTGCACTTTTCCCTTCAATTTGTGCCTTATTTTCTTCCTGTTGCACATCCTTCTCTTCCTTTAGCACCTTATGTGTTTCCTGTAGCATGCTCTGTTTTTCATGTAGTATGCTCTATTTTTCCTGTAGCACTCCCTTTCCTTCATTTTGGATGTCAGTGGGTGCTTCTATTTGTTTGAAGGGTGATGCTCTGGTGGTATACCTCCTTACATAGGCTATGGGAGTCTTGGGTTTTAGCTTTGGAGATGTGACCTCCTCAATCTTGCCCTCACCTGGCCCAACCTCTTCCTTCTTACTTGGGGACCCCTTAATGGTAATTGAAAATTCTGTGGGATTCTAGGGTCTCCCTTGTCTCACTCTAGTGATTTTCCTTATTTTGAAGTAAAGGGGTTTTTCTTGGCCTCTACTTCTTGGATTTCACATGAGTGTCCAAGGTAGCTAAAGTGGCATCCACCTCATCCTCAGTGTTCCCTAATGAAATTATAGGTTTCCGAGGGGATATCTCAGTTTCCTTTGGTTCAGTGGTCTATCTAGGACTTGGGGCCTCCTCTTCTACCTTTTCTTCCTTATCTTCCTTATCATATCCTTCTTTTGCCTCTGCCTCTTCTCCTTTCTCTTCATCTGTTTCCAATTATGTTTTCCTCTCTGTATCTTCTTCCTCTGATCTGGTATTTATAAACCCAACGCTAGATACAGGGGTTTCCCCAACAGTGATGCTTTGGGTTCCCATTAGTGCATCTCTATCCATCTCTCTGAACTTGGACCATGGGACATGAATTCTTAAATTTTTTAGGTTATCCTCTACTATCATCTTAATAAGGCCATGATGGGCTAAGTGTTGATGCTTCCCTTTTCTAACTTTCTAGCTCATGTCCCTGATGGACTGGAGGAGGAAGTAAGGTAAATTTAATATCTGGTTAAGGTGAAAATTTTCTTGGTATCTAAGCTCATGAAACACCCTAAAGTGATATTCATACACTACACTCAATATTACTTCCAGGATATGTAACTTAAGATTTTAAAGGCTACCTCATCCCATGGGTAGTGGAAAAATTTCTCTTCTAACCCCATTTTTATCTTCCGTAGGTGACCAGAACTGGATCATGGACCTAAGTGATAACTCAAAATTAAAAGTGTTTGGAAGTGTGCCAAACTTGATCTACCGGATAGATCTCGTCTTCCTGATTTCGGCGTCGTGAATGTTGAAAATGCAGCAAGATGATGGAGCTTAGTGAAATGAAGTCGCCTTCACTAAGTGGGCCCGCAGGCTATTTTTGGCGCAAAGTCTATTTTTAGACTATGTCTATTTTTTAGACATATCACTAGTAAAAAATGATGAAATCAATGACTAGGTGACTAAAAATTTTAGTCGCCGCAATTATTTCAAGTGAATTACTACTAAAGTTGAGCAATTTTAAGTGATCGAACTAAAAATGACTAACTTAAATGACTAATTTAGTCTTGGAATAAAATATACGACTAGATAATCAGTGACTAAACTAAAAGCGACTAACTTAAATGACTAAGTTGGTCTAGGGATAAAATATATGACTAGATAATAAGTGACTAAACTAAAATTGACTAAATTAAATGACCAATTTAGTCTAGGATTAAAATATATCACTAGATAATAAGTGAACCTTTGTTTTTTTGTAGGTCATTAATTAATTAATTTTTTAATGATGTCTGAACCTTTGTCTTTTTGTAAGTCAATGTTCTATTCATGTAGGAAAAAAGGAGTACATATAGCCACTTAGAAAATAGGTGTTCTCACCCTGTTTGGGTTTGTTGACAAAAATTTGCATGAGATGCAAAAAAATACAAAAGAGAGACTAGGGACATTGTCCATAAATGGTTGGGCCGGAGGCGCCAAAACACATATAAAACATAAAGAACACCAAATAGCATACTAGGTGTCCAACGTGATGGATGCAAGGTTGTGTGGGGTTGTTCCTAGATGCGGTGGAGGATAAAATTCACACTGTCGATCATGCCCTTAAAAGTGCGTCAACCAAGTCTCAAGCTTTTCTACTTTCTCAGTGCATTTATTTTGGCCTTGTCAAACCACTACCAGTATCTCCTGGACTTGGCACTATAAATAGTGCATTCAGTCCAATGTTTCCATCTTATCTGCATTCTCCTCACGACAGACTCTCTTAATTGTGTCCACTCTTTCCATCAGGTTGTTGATAAGTGCATGAAAATTATCTAGGAAACAATGTTGAATAAACTACCCCTCCTTTATCTTAGATCAATCAAACCCATGATTCCCCTTGCCACCACGACCTACTCCACCTCGACGAATCTGCTTCTGAATCCTCAAACCCCCAATTCTGTTATCCCCCCGCTTAACTCCTTCACAACCCCCATGCACACCCACACTAGCGAGCCATGCAGCATGCCCTGCAGTCTTTCCACCCCGGCGTGGAGCCGCCATGATTATTTATGAGTTTGCCACCCCCACAGGGCTATGGACGACAAGGGAGTGAGAACACCCACACCACACCAGGGGCTTCATAATTTTCTAAGGTCGAGAAACCCCGCCGTGTGTAGATTCTAGATACTAGAACCCCCACCATAGAAAAAAACACCACGAGCAAAGGAGCCCAATGTCGCCACCCAACACCGTAGGGAAGCACGGAGAAACCGCCCACTACCAGATAAAGACTACCACCACCAAGAAAACCAAATACCATCACCCACCAAACCAACACAGGAAATTGAAAAATAAATGATGACAAGGTAGTCGACCCCTGAGCGTAACTTACCCCAGGGCAGTGACCAGCGAGCACACACCAATCCACCAAACATTGTCGCACCCACATCGAAGGGCATGAAGGTTGGAAAAGAAGCTAGTTTTCTGCCACCACCCTCGAGGTTTCCTGGAATGCAGATTATACCTTCCTCTCTTAGCAGGAAAATACAGGCTCATCGAAAGCCAAGAAAAATGGAAATGAATGTGCTCGCTTACCTTCAACTTCCTATCCTCAACCGAGATGTAAAAAATGGCTAAGAAACTGAGCAACAGGGATCGGTTAAACACATCGCACCAACAAATGCCCACGACAAGCACACACAAGCCACTCCCTTTGTAAAACTTCATGCGACGTTTACGCTTCCTCTCCAGAGGTAACCATCAGGACCAACACCAAAACAGAGTGAGGAGTCTAATGTCGGGCTCCCTCACCTTCCATCGCCTTATCCTTTCACTACCCCCAAACTCCAATGCCCAGTTATTTTTCACACGAATTTCCAATGTGAAGCCAATAACTCTCCCATTGCATGCATTATGGTGAACGAACCAAGAGTACCATCCCTCACCCTCACTCCACTTATATTTACTCATGCGAGACACCTTCCACATGTTGCTTAGACCTCACCACATTTAATATCAATTTGGAGAATTTTGACAATGCAATGAATACCGAAACCTGTTAGATGATTGGCACTAACTTTGATTATTTTTTAAGATTCAACAGTAGATCCTGGAAATAATAGTCAAATGTCCACAATTCTTAGTTAATTTTCTACCGTACAAGAGAGATTTCATAGGGAATAGGCCTAGTGATTTCTATTTCAATGGAAGGATAACAACAATTTTTTTGGGTAATCATGGAATTTAATTCAATTTCAAATCATAGTGCAAGACCGAATTTGATGTGAGAGAAATTCTTTTGGTTGCTGCTCTGTAGACCTGTCCGAAGTGTTGTTGGAAGTGGAGGATGTCATGTTGGGAGGAAAACTAATACCAATGTTTTGCAAGAGACAATGAAGTATCATTCTAATGTGATTGGCGTAGGTGTTATATTCAACCACATGGTGTTCAACGCGAGTGCGAGCCAACTCTAGGTCCCAAAGATGCAGAGTGAGTAAATTTTGTACAACCTAGAGCGTGTCACCAATTCTTTGTCTCTCAACTACTTCTAGGATAACTACATTACGCCTGATATGCTGAAGGATGTCATGGTCAAAGAGAATCACGTGGTAATCGCACTATGGAGAGCTGAGAGGGTGACCTCTACCCTTGCCACCGTGTTGAACATGGCCTGGTTCCCTCACCATGATAGTGTGTTGGAGAACAAATATGTTGGGGATGTGGCCTTAGATAACAACAGTAATGGAAGCATGGTAAAGCCAACTTCCCTGAGCTTCAGAGGGTTGCAAGGTGGAATGCAGGATATGTTGGTCGAAAAAATAAGTTAACATGGTGGCAAGCATTAAGTTACGTGTGAGGCTGGACACGAGAATTAGCATTAAGATGGTGCAGATGCAGAGGGCTCGATTTCTCTTTTCAACATTTAAGTTATTCACATGTTGATAAGGAGGTGGAGTGATGTCGCATAACTATCATTTGTTGATGGTGGTCATGCCAACATTAAATTGCTTACTAAAATGCATTTGGAAAGTGAGCACCTCAATCTAGGTGGAAATTTCACAATTTAATTGTTGAAATTTTTTTAATACTTATAAATTTATCCATACATTTAAAAAAAAAAAGATTCAACAATTTTTAAATATATTTTATTAAAAAAAATCAATAAAATATTATTTAAAAAAATAAATAAATAATATATATACATTAAAAAATATTCAACAATTTCTAAATATAATTCACTAAATAAAAATCAATAAAATATTATTTAAAAATTAAATAAATAATATATATACCTTAAAAAATGATTCAACAATTTCTAAATACAATTCACTAAATAAAAATCAATAAAATATTATTTAAAAAATAAATAAATAATATATATACATTAACAAATGATTCAACAATTTCTAAATATGATTCACTAAATAAAAATCCATAAAATATTATTAAAAAATAAATAAATCAAGGTTCTTTGTCCATACTCCATCTGCGTGAGATTGGGCGCGAGTCATTTTTCATTGTGAAATTTTCAAATAGGTATCAATATCAAACAAAGGGTTGGGCGGGAGTCATTTGAAATTCTCAAAAAGGTAAACAAAGGGTTTTACATTGTGTGGTTTGCTTCATCGAGCTTGCCCTGCAATATCACCTGTGGCAACGATTTCTACATATCAAATGGAGTTTTGAGGGTGTGGAGGTAAAACCTGGGGAGGTTCACAGCTGTGATCTTGGAGATGGTATGGTAAATATTTGCACTTATCGCAAGCAGCCCAGGGTCAGATTCGAAATGCATAAGAAAATGAGGGACTTCTCCTCAATGTTCCTGTTGATAACAAGAAAATTGTGCTTGGTGCACTTGCATACAGGAAATGTGGCTAGTTTTCGTTGGATATTAGGTTTTTCAAACCGTTCAAGCTTTCACACAATTGCACCACACGAAGCATCACAAAGGTATATTTTGTATCCATTTTTCAAAGCTTTGAAACCTGTTTTTTTTCCATCAAGAATTTAATTTTCCAGATGGGACCAACATCTCCTGTTTTGCAACTAAATATAGTTGTATGTCTCTCCTTTGTAGATCCTTAAAATCCTTGCAAGGGATTTATTTTTCTTTCTTTCCCAAAGACCTTAGATGATAAAATCATTGGAGGGGGCTGGGTCACATGAATCTGAGCTCTAATGGCTTCTTCCAGGGAGCATCATCCTCCCAAAGCAATAAATTAGAAAACAAAAAACACAGATGTTGTTTTCCTAATGCTGTGAAACCCCTAAATCCCAACTGCCCGTCCGTTAAATATTTACTGTTAGAATTTTTTAACTCCTGTATTTAGTCTACAATTCCGACGGAAATGCATCGAAGTAGTGGCCTAAAATGTATGATCAATACGGAAATAATACAGTACCGTCTACTGCACTTTTGTTACAAAATTTCTATAAGGTCATACATCAATCAAGGTCAACATCAATTTCATCACTACAGCAAGGTCACGGTTGTCATCAAATCATTGCTCCAGTAATGTTGTTACAACTTGACTGGCACAATACTACTGTCATAATGTCCCTATCTCAATGTCACATATACATCACAGTCACTTCTATATAAGGTTTCTATCGTGTCAAGGGTTACATCCATTTGCCAAGAACATTGTTATTGTCATGTATTGAGAGCGTTGTCATTAGAATCATTGTCATATCAAATTGCATGCTAGGTTCACTAAGTTACTGCCATATACCAAGGTTTCTCCCACATCAAAATATTGTTGTTAAGGTAGGGTAGAAGATAAAGGAAGATCACTGCCATCAACAAGGTCACTTCAGATCACTTACAAGGTTACTATCAAATATGTTGTTGTATCAATAGATTACTTCCAAACTAGGTCACTATCATATATCAAAGATATTGTCATGTAATCAAGGTTATATCACAACACCACTTCCATCATTGTATCAATGTCACAGGTGTCATCAAAATTGGTGATGTCATCAAATTCATGTCAAGAGGTATCATCATTTATTGTTCAGTCACATATCTCTGTTATGAATACTTTGGTATACATTACTGTCCAACTTATCACATAAGCTACTACCCAGTTATCACAATCACCAAGGGTCCCTTAGAGTCATACAGTCAAGGAATAATGCTATCATGAGCTTACTAAAATTTCATTGTTCATTCAAGGTTTCATTGCCATAATAAAGCAATGTCATTATATTGTTGTTCTTCAGTGGCATTGCTTCTATCATGCATATCACAATGTCAACCCTTGCAACCCATAGCTCAGCTTCAATATCAGCATATATTCCGTTGCAAACCCTAGCTTATCAATCAAGTCTTGGAAATATATCTACACCAGCATACAAAATGAATCTGTTCTACAACAAAGACATACTCATGTTGGCAATCACTTCTGTTTAGAACCTCAAACAGTGCACACTCCCAAACACAATTGTTTATGCACTGTTAATATGAGACCATTCTGCTGTCAATTGTCATCAAGATTACTTGTGACCTTAGGGTCACTGCACTTTTCAAATCCTAGCATAAGTTTCGACAACAACCTTCAGTGATTTGAATTACAGGACAATACATAAATATTGTTGTATCATGCACACTACTACTACTGGCAGTTCTCATTGCTCAGCCATGTATCACGCAGTCAAACAGAGGCACAATTGCCATATTGAAAATGCCATACAGGGTTACTGCTACATCAAGTATCTATGAACCATAACACATCACTACTGATTATTGTAGATAACACCCTACAGATTTCGTAGTTCATTGATATTGTTGCATCTTTCTAGTAGAAAAACTATTGTTGTATATGGGCCACGTTACTATCAGGTCACTTCAGGCTACGGTTAACAATGTCACTAGAGAGTCACACCTTCAAGTCACATGTCTTATAAATTACTTGCTCACAATCACAAGGTTCCCTTGTCATATAGAGACAACTCTAGTTCTTCAGATCTGGATCTTTATTCCAGGGTGGAACTTCTTGTATTTTATAACATTTGGCACATATCTGGCATGTTTTACAGGGCCGCAGGCTTATTTGCTACAAGGTGTCTTTCCTACAACTAATGCCAAACATCTTGATGTGTTTTAGCTCAAATCCTCTGTTAAGTCGCAGAAATAATACTAAGTCTCTACCACTTGCTGCTTCATTGAATACTTAAACTGCTGATCAACCCTTTTATACAGAGATGACAGACTTATACACTCAGAGACACAGTGATGTAGGCCGCATATATTTTGATGTTATCTCATTGGATTTTTCGTTGGTTCTGAAGAATCATTAGTTTAGGTTTGCAGGGAATCCAATGCCAAACACAACTACTCAGAACTATTTTGGCAGCTTTTGGTGACTTGATCACAGGTCTACAATGATCAACTCAAAGTAAGGACTTACATTATTACTAGGTGTAAAAAATGCATAGTTTTGCAATACTACTCCCTGTGATGAGTCTTTGACCTGTTCTTAATTTCAAGTGCCAAAAAGGATTCTTAGAGTTGCTGTTCCTGAGATAGATCAAAACCGAACAATTCTTCAGTGCCCCACGAAACTCTGTGAGGGAATGCTTCTACAACGGCACCTACAAACAATCGACACCCAAAAAATCCCAAACAAATGTATAACCCTTAAACCCCAACGAATGCCATTACCCCAAAAGTACAAATTTCAACCATTAACCCTCCTCGTCAGATCTATCAAAGCTTCCATAGGGAGGCAAATAGAAGAGTCGAAGAATTTTTCGATATTCATGGAGAGCAGGGGCACGCCATTTTATAGAGGCCGAGGAGCCCTTATGTTGGACCAACCTACTATAAAGAATATATTAATTTTCAGACCATCCACTAATCTTATTTTCAAACTGACTCTCTTAGTGCCATAAAATAATAACAGTCATATCCAAAAATTATTCCCTTGGACCATAATAGTTTTTAAAGTCTGGACCAAGAATTAATGTACATTTAATTCAATAAATTATTCTCTTTCTTTTGGAACATAAAAAATTCCTTTAACTACTAGAATTACCTTTTCAACCTTGATAATTTTCTTCTAAGCCCAAGAATTAAAGATAAACTGCCATGTCACCTTAGTTAAATTAGTCAATATTATGCTGCCACATCATCCATGCTTTGGGATCAAAGTAAATCTGCCACATCAGTCGCCCTTGGGGTTTTGGACCATTGGTTGGGGTTTGCAACTTTGACCAAGCATATTTCTCCAACCATGAGGCACTAGGTTTTCCTTGGAGACCGTTGCTAGTGGACTCTCCCCGTCATCCGTTGATATATGGAGCGTCTCGGATGTTATAGAAGAGAAAAAAATTTGAGTTGAGTTGGGTTGTTTGCAGAAACTCTGCCACTGCTATTATGTGTCTAAGACGAGATTAGGCATGAGTATCGGTGACAGAGGGGGTGGGATTTCAGATTTTTCATGAATTGATGAATGGGTATCCAGTTTTGTCTTTGGATTCTGAAGTGCTGGGGTATGGTATTTCTCATTAATTGATGAATGGGTACCCAAATGAGAGGCTTAGATGCTCAAAAGGCCAAAATTGCAATGGCAAGGGTCGTTGCCAGAATATGTGTCTGATTTGAAGCTAATACAATCTACTATCGAGGTCTAGGAGTTTAAGGTGTCTATTTTTGTGAATATGTCAGGTGTTGCTTGTATAGTCTAGTTAGAAGTTTCTTTTTTTTTAATGAGCCTTTTAGTATGTATGTGATTGAAATTCCATGGATGGATAAATTATTATGATCGTCAATCAGGAGATGGGGAATAGGATTAGATATATGATGGTTTTTACGTATTAGAATGGGTGGTTCATGAGAATTGGTAGTCCGAATCATGTCATCTGATCCATACATGGTAGCTTAGTTTATAACTGAAGTGGTTGGTCAAATTTGAAGGTTGTTGCTAACTTCTACATTGGTCCATCCATCAGAGACAATGGACACCCCATGCTCATTCCACAAATTTGTCATTCTAGCCAAAGAATGGTTTATTTTAACAAATCTATTTTATCTATTTTATTCAAGATGCACCTCTTTGGACATGATCATTAGAGCCATGACCCGTTATGGATTCAAGGTCTGGGGACCTGGCTTGCTTTGGGTTGATTGAGATAGGATAGAGTGATTCTAAAACCTTATATCACGATGCTTCATCTGCTACTAACATGCAATTCCTCAATCTATCATCTAGGTGGAGTTCAGGTTATTGCTTCAATAGATCCCTCCTTGGTGTAGTTGTGGTGGGTTCTTCTTAACTGCTTCAGTTAGTGGCTGTTTCTATCAATCAACTTGCCCTTTTTAGGTAATATTTGGACACTCTAGGCCAGCTCCTACTATATAAATGTGACTTAACCTAGGATATTAGAGAGCATATCTACAAACTACATCCAAATCACTTGGATTTCCCTCCTTGAGGGCATTAGCTTGAATATGTCATTTTATTATTTTGAGTGTTTTATGTAGCTAAGGGATTCCCCTTGTTTCATTCAGAGTGGGCTCCCACTAGCTTTGGTTTGAGATAGGTCACTGCATCACACACCTCAAATGGAATTTTCAGCTATGTGATTTACAAGAGATCAAGTTGGGGGAGCACATTGTCTTAAAATGTTCCATCTATTAGGAGATAGCACTGTTACATATTTATTGGATATATTATTGACTGATAACACTTGTTGTGTGGTTGTTTTGTGATGACTAATATATTTTTCATCAATTTTAAAGTTCTGTTTGTTGCCTAGAGTCTGTAGCCCAGGGATTAGGAACTAGGTCTTACCTAGCTTTCCATTTTAAATCTTAAAAGACAAAAACAATATCATTTTGAAATTCTATTTTTTTAGCATTTGAAGGACAGATCTGTAGGCTTATCATGGATTCCTCCCTTATGTTAGAGGAGAGCTAGCCTTATGTGAGAAAATGGGCATTGGTGCGGAGAATGAGTTTCCCCCGGTTTCACTGTTAACTCCATAGCTCTGATAAGTGAGAGTAGAACAGGGCATCTGAGCAGCCTGCAAGCAGTTAAAAGTAGTGGGCACTGAAGATAACTGTTTTGGCTGTGCAGACTGATCTGTAGAAGCTGAAACATCAATTGCTAAGTGTGGTGACAGAGAGAAGGCAAGCTAGTTATTCATATATTTCATTCTCTAGCACAGTTCTGCAGCCTTGTTCTTCAAGTAAGAACACCAAACACAAAATAGTTGTTGAGAGACCACTTCAACAGTTGAGCCTGCACAACCTTAAAAACATGGGAAGAAAAAAAATTCAAAATAAAATCTTCTCCTTGGGCTTTGATGACTGGTTAATCATTTGGAAAATGAGTGGTGAAATCCACTTGGGGTAGAAGGTTCTGAGGCCACTGAATGGCCCTCGTGTGCATAAAAATGGGTAGCAAATATTTAAGCCAAAGCCAAGCTCTCACACCAGACTTTGCTATAAACAGCCCCACTAAATCAAAACCCAAGAAAAACAACCAAACCCTCAGACCTCAAAAAAAGAATAAAAGAGGTTTTTTTTCTAAAAAAGTGCTCACCCTTCTCATATTGGGATTGGTGTAAACACAGTGAAAGAGCACTGGATATATATATATATATATATATATATACACACGCTAGATAACTTGCTAAGCTTGAGAGTTCAGCTTCAAGTCTATATATCTCTATTCATACTGCACGGTCTTTGTGCTCAGGGCAGAGCATCCATAATAATAAAATTTTCAACTTGCATACCTCTTGCCCCATAAAGACTGTTAAACTTATCGGGTGTGAACAGCAAAAGTAGGCACTACTTTTCTTTGCTGGCTTCTGCTACCACTACTACTTGATTACAGGGTTCCAGGTGTGTTTTGGGTGGCAGAATATGAATAGGATGGCAGTGATAGGACCGAAGGCCTTGTCACTTCAAGGTTAGTACTAAATCGGATCTAATTAACTCATCTGTTCACTCAATTTAGACAATTTAAAAATACGATTTCAGGGATTAGGGTAACACTCAAATTTAAATTTAAATTATTCATTGGTGGACTCGGTCAATTGACACCACCTGCTCTGCTCTACTTCTCTGGTAGTTCATCTTAGCATAGATTATAAGAAACATAATATGATATTTACTAATATTTTTGTAAAGAATATATGGGTGGAAAGAATTTGGCATCTTTTAGAAGCCTTTCTCTGAATCACTTCACTTGATTGGCTAGTCTGAAAGGGTTTCTAGCATCCAACTTCTTTGTCTATCTCACCATATTGGTTGAAATCGACTAAGCCATAAATACCCTCTCCAATGGGAACATTATTTGTTCCAATTTCAAATGAGAATGTATCACTAATCTAAGACATATAAATCTCTAGATTCAGTGCCAACATTTTCCACTTTATCATCCCCTCATTGGAAACAAAAGACATTTTTACAAACTGATCAAGATTAGTATTTTCAGTAGAAGACCTATCAACATGAAGACTATTATGGTGAATGCAACTATGAAGTGGAAAATACATACAATATGATAAATATTTAGATATATCCTTAGCTCCTTCAGCATAAAATAAGTGCCCTGATCAAGCATACCTCCATGGCCCACCACCCATATTGCCCTCCATGTCCCAATTGGTTATCAAACTAATTGTAATTTTACTCAACAGCTTAAGCATAAACAACATAAGAACCTGGAGCTACAACTGGGGATGATTGTTCCACAGATATGCACTCGCCTCTAACATAAATGAGATGCATTCCATTGTTTGGTAAGATTACCATCAATGCCAAAATCAAAGGCAAAACCAAATGCCAGAGATACAAAGCAACCCATTTCAATTGATCCAGATGAAATCCAAAAGGAAGCAGAAATAAATGTTCTTCTTGTGCCTTCTTCCCCGAGTGTTTCTCCTGATGCATTGAATCCATTGCTTTCTCCTTCTCCCTTACACCCTTTCTTTCAAAATTCAACTGTCCCAGTCATATCAAGGCTTTGTGCTTTCAATATTTTAAAGCAGCAACATATATAGTAAGTGGAATGGTAGTTTAGTGTTGGAGCTCACTAGCACCATACCTGCTCAATGTGATTTGTTGTCCACAACTAGAGACAATGTTTCATATCCTTATTGGGAAGTCCAACAAAATCAATGTGTGGCTTATTTGAATACAACAGTTGCAAATTATTGATTTTCATACGTTCAAAATATCTTGACAAGTGAGGGTGCAAATGAGATTCTTCCTTTGATTTGTTCTGCTAAACCATCGACTCTCACTAAAGGCTCTAGTCCTATTAATAGCGTAAAATAGGTTGAACAACAAATTAATGGGAGTAAACTTTTGACTGGTTGCAAAACAGTGGATCTAGTGAAAGAATGTTGCAACACTAATTATCAACCTGCCATCTCAAAAGTTGAAAGAATACTTTATTTTAAGGTGCCTAGGTTATTTATTCCGGATGCTGTGTGAGTGTCACCTGTTAAACAACCTATAGTGAATCATTTTGAGAGTGTTTTAATGTTTCTTTCAATGGATGGCAAGCCATATTACCTTTAAAAAATCCAAATTAGTTCTGAGATTTCTTTTCAATTGCAATGTGAATAGAGTATGTTATATATTTTCCATGAACCCTTTAAAGGTGTCAAGAAATTGTATTTTTTCAATATTGACTATTTTAGGCTAAGGCCAACCTAGTCAGCTTTCTTGGATTTTTGGCCATGTTATTAGAACCCCATTGTCGAGGTTCCTAGTGTAGTCAATGTTCTTTATCTACGTTGTGTTCACTCTTTCAAATGAAAGTGCAACCCACACCTAATCCAATATACCATCATTTTGACATGAGTAGTTGACCCACATGGTAATTTTGACTAATCAATAATCATTAAATTGTGCTTTGTCAATTTTAGATCTTTGGCGATGTTATTAGACCCCCTTTTCAAGGTTCTTAGTGTGCTTGATGTTCAAGGTGATCAAAGGTTATAGAGATTTTGCCACTTTTAGTGGTATGTATAAGTAATTGATTGATTTCTAGTAATAAAAGTTTGTTCCAATTATATATTGTGCGAGCTTTTAAAAGCCTGAAAAAATATCTACCACTTTTCGGATAATATCATTGGATTGTTTACATATATAATCACAAAATGGTCTGCATTTGTTGATGCATTGGTGAGAAACCAGTCCTCATTCTTTGTATTTCAGGATTGTTCCTGGAATCCCTAGTTATTGGTGAGACACCAATCCTCATTCTCTGCTCAACTTCTGCTACCTTCTTTGCCAGTGCATTCTTCAAGCTAGCAATCTGCAACATCTAAGATCAGGAAACCTTTGACTCTTGAGTGCTCTAGAGGACAGCATTCATTATCAAGATTCTTCAACTGCTCATAGGTCCTCAAACAAACAGGCCAAAATATCCCTTGTTTTTAGTCCTTTTGATCCATGGAGAACAAATAAGACTATCATTCAGAAAGCAACATATTTTTCAAGAATCATTCTAAAAAAAACCTGTTCTTTTAGCTCCCTAACTTGACCACTTTCCTTGTTGGAATGTGCAGCACCAAGTTCAACAGTTGCAACCTTCTTTGCAAATTTTAGAGTGCTGATTGTCTCCCCACGTGCATCTAATTCAGGACTTATGTGCACAAACATTAGAGTTTTTGCCTGTCCACCTTAAGAAAAAAGTCCAACATCATTACCACCCCAGACGAGAGAAAAGTGGTAGTTTCCTTCCATAACTATTCATCAAGGAGAATATTGAATTTGTTACCTAAAGAATCCTGAAGAAGTTGTGTGAGCTTGCTATTTCGGTAAGGAACATGAGAACTCTTTTGTGCAAGAGCAGCAATAACGTCTCCTAAAGCTGAAAGTGATCTGTTGATATGCCGTGCCTCCTTTAACCTATCTCTGGTGGCCTCGGATTTGTCAACTCTCTCACTTCCAGCAAGGTCAACAAGATGAAGACACCCTTGAAGAATTGTTCCAGAAGTAAGATCTCTGCCCTGAACATGCACTGTCAAAATACTGCAAACAAAACAATGTTTTTATTGTTTGAAGATAGGTTTCAAGAGAGACCAGTATTATTTAAATTCTCCAAAGATTGTGTTTAAAACCTGTGCGAACGGCTGCTCCGATCATTCAGAGTAGTTGCTCCCACAACACGGTTCTTGTGTCCAAGGTTGATTAACTCCATCACAGCATATGTAGATGCAACGGGTATTAGATGTGCATCTGGCACATTGAGTCCATTCTGCTGTGAATTGTTGCGGATTTCCAATGTGCTATGAGTCAAGGATTATTTTATTCTGAGAAACTGAAATCCAAAGATTTAAAAACAAGAAAGACAACTCCCTATGATCAAGAAGGATGTCTTTTATTGGAACTGTCTGAAACAAGAAGACCCCGAACTTGTTCATTGTATATTTCAATCATTTGAACAACAATCTCATATATAAAGGTATCCTTTCTTTTTTTTGATATTTGGAATATGTCATTCAAGAACCCCAATTGTCCTCTGTAATCACCTTAGGAGTCAGCAGGAACATCACCAAGTGTTGAGGGGGCTCTGAGACCAACTTTTTGAAAGCAAGACAGGGCATTAATAGGTAAATAAATTCTCTCTTTCAACTTTCCACCAGTTGACCCTTTGGCATTTTAGACTTTCCTTTGGAGCCGAAGCATAAGAACCAACCTCTCAAATCTTCATGTGGCCATTTTTTTTTAATATGCTGCAAGCATTCAAAACCCTTATGTGAAACATTTTCTGCCTGTTGAGGTGCCGAGGCAGTTTCCTTCTCTACGGGATCAAACTTTTGTTAGTATGAGAAAAACTGATCATAGGTTATAAGCTAATCTGTTTTTTTAGTTTTACCCATAATTTTAGAATGAATTAAAAACACAGCTTCAACAAATTCTGCATAAACTGAAAAAATCGTTGTGTGCAGAATAAGCTCTATAGCATCCTGTAGGTTGATTTTGTGAGGTTTATTTGGCAAAAACCTCTGGATTCTTGTGCTGCTGAGTTGTCAAATATTTGAAAATAAGTGAAGCGCTTTTGTGCTGCTGAATTGTCAATTTTGTTACATTTCAGGCTGGAGTGATAGAATATTTTTAATGTGTGATAACATATCTTCACCAGCAGGTGTCAAATGTGCCTAGCCCAGGCAGTTAAGTAATCATAGTTGGGAATATCTTGAACAAATGTAAATCTTTTGGCTTGGCAGGGCCTACTTAGTTTTAAGAATAATTGTTGGGAGAAGTCTTAAATGAACAATAGAGTGTCCATCTAAGAAGAAATTTCGAAAGGAAGGCCCAATGATATAGACAATGATAATTTCAAAGCCGAACACAATACCATATACAAAACTAACTAGATATAAAGAGGCAAGGCTTCAACTGTTGCAAGTAAGAAAAATACACATAATCAAAACTCATAGAATGTCTGTGTGAGCAGTCGTTATTAGATATACCATATTAGGGCAACGGTTAAATTATAGCCCTCATAATATTGTGTTGTTGAGAAATTTTGAAGATGGAACTAAGATCATTCTAGATTGTAAAGCTTCCAAATGGACCTAACAGCTCGACCATGAAATAAAATCAAAATGGGATCCAAAAAATAAATCACTCAACTGTAGGCAGCATAACTTCTTTGCAGATCATTCCCTTTCAATACACTGAATTCGGCAAGTACAATGGAAAATATGACTGAGGATATAATCATAATCCCCTTTCCTACAATTGACAAGATGATTGATGTCCATATTCAGTTCAGCTCTAGAAGCAAAGATCACCCCATAAAAATGTGAAGTTAGGACCAGTCTAGACAAGCAAGGCACAAAAATTAGAGCAAAGTATTTCTAGGCAAGAATTTCTTCAGCAGTGAACTCATTACCTTATTAGTTTTGCAAGACAGTGCTTCAAACTGCAATTGACTAACTAGAAGATGGTTGTTATTACCATTGTGTATGTCTTTCCAGAACCTGTTTTCCCATATGCAAAAATGCAAACATTGTAACCATCCAGAACAAATCTGATCAATGGCCTAGTATCCAAAAACACTTCCTCTGCAATTCAACATGAACAATGTTATGATTTAAGAGATTTCACCTTACAATCATGTAAAAGGTTTTCAACACTCTAAAAAGAGAGCCAACCTTGAGTAGTAGATGCTCCAAATACTTTGTTGAATGTGAATGATTTACGTATATCCTTTCCTTGCTTTGCAGGATTTGCAATCATAATTTGACCATCCTCCCCAATATAATCCACTGTACTCTGACAGTTGGATTGGCCAGGCAAGAATGGTCTGACTATGCAATACACCCTTATGCTTCCTAAGAAGAATAAGAAACATAGACTCAGCATAAATTTGTTATCCTATCAAATGGCATCTGTTGTGCTTTCACTACCAGCTTGGTCAAGCAATTATGCCTTGCCTCAACTTCTAAGTTTATGTTTTATGAGCAGAATAAGATAACACAACACCATGCAAGAAGAGGCCAGAGTAAAATCAGATTACATAATTTGATATTCTCTTCCAGAATTGCTAATTCTCATCTTCCAGGCCCGAGGCAAGGTCTAACACTCAATTCAAACACAGAGCCCACAATCACAGGAAGATGGAGCATAGATAAGTTGTTCATACATCTGAACCTGTATGGAAGCAATCTTACCCAGTTCATTCATCCATCTCCTACTCTATTGAACAAACCTCGTTTCCCACTTCCCAATTAGTGGGAGCACAAGCTTCTTTAAATGAACAGTAAATTGCCCTTTTCTAGCATTTTTTGGCCTTTTATGTTCCTACTACAAGCTGTGGATATGTTCCCCCCACATCGAATTAGCTAAAACTATTCATTCGCACTGTATTGGGAATAAAGATGCAACAGATTTGATATATACAATTTAAAGGGACCCCTAATTCCTACTCCGTTATAATATTTTTGAGACATGTCAGTTAAACTATAACACTATGACAGAGGAACAGGAAGCACACCTTTCAGATCATGAACTTGATTGTATAGTTGTCGATTTTCCTCTAGAACTTTGTGGTAGC
>JAXQQM020081569.1:0-18757 GCA_034641835.2 Pinus albicaulis
AAAGACGTGGATATCGGGGTCTGAACTTTTCGGTTTGGAAATATGAGAGCATATTTGGATACCCATTTTGGAGATGCAAGCGTGGCCCCGCATGCACAAAGTGACAAATTGATTTCGGGACTCATTTCGGATGATCAAGAGTGAAAAACGAATATGAAACCTTGAATAACGGGGAAATTTGAATTTTTCGATTTGAAATATAGAGCATATTTGGATACCCATTTTGGAGATGAAACGTGGCCTCGGATGCACGAAAGTGACAAATTGAGTTTGGGCCTCATTTTGGACGATGCGTGAAAAAACGAACGGATAGCGAATATCGGGGCTAAACTTTTGGGTTTGAAATGCGAGAGCATATTTGGATACCCATTTTGGAGATGCAAGCGTGGCCCCGGATAGAGAAAGTGACAGATGACTTCGGAACTCAATTCGGACGATCCAGTGAAAAATTAAAAGATGTGGATATCGGGGAGTGAAATTTTTGGTTTTGAAATACGAAGAGCATATTTGGATACCCATTTTGGAGATACGACGTGGCCCAGCATGCCTGAAAGTGACAAATTGATTTGGGACTCATTTCGGATGGTTCGTGAAAAAAGAGCAACAGACGTGGAAGATGGGGCTAAACTTTTCGGTTTTGATATCCGAGAGCATATTTGGATACCCACTTCGGAGATGGAAGTGCGCCCCCAGATGCACAAAGGGACGAATTGAGTTCGGACCTCATTTCGGATGATCCGTGAAAAACAAACGCACGCGAATATCGAGTTCTAAACTTTTCGGTTTTAAAATCTGAGAGCATATTTGGGTACCTATTTTGGAGATGCAAGTGTGGCCCCGGATGCACAAAGTGACGAATTGATTTCGGGATTCATTTCAGACAATTTGTGAAAAATGAATGAACACAGCTATCGGGGGCTGAACTTTTCGGTTTTGAAATATGAGAGCATATTTGGATACAATTTTAAAACGTTTTAAAATTCTTTACAAGTTTTTGAAAAGGATTTAAAAGCGTTTTAAAACATTTTAAACCTTTTTAAAAATTTTGTAAAAGCTTTCTAAAAACATGTTTAAACCGTTTTAAAACACTTTTAAAACGTTTTAAAATGCTTTACAAGTTTTTTAAAAGGATTTAAAAAGGTTTTAAAACATTTTAAAAGTGTTTTGAAACATTTTAAAATAAATTTAAAACATTTTAGAAGTGTTTTGAAACATTTTTAAAATAAATCTTAAAAGCATTTCCAAATATTTTAAAAGCGTTTGAGAATATCTTAAAAAGTGTCTTGAAATATCTTGATAGTGTTTTACAATATTTTGAAATGTTATAAAAATCCTTTAAAACATTTTACAACTTTTTAAAAATATTTTAAAGAGTTTCATAATGTCTTAAAAACATTTTTAACTTGTTTAAAATCATGTTATAGCATTTTTAAAAAAGTGTTTTATAATGTTTTTAAAAATATTATTTTTTACGATTTTATTAAAAAGATTTACTAAAAGCGATTAAGCGCTTTAAATATTTGATTTAAACATATTAACAAGAATTTGGAATATTTTATAAAAGGTTTAAACCATTTTTAAAACATTTATAAAAATTGACTCAATTGTCGACTTTATAAGCAACTTTATGAAATATTTTTGAAATATTTCGAAATGTTATAAAAATCCTCTAAAATATTTTACAAATTTTTTAAAAATATTTTAAAAGAGTTTTATGATGTGTTAGAAACATTTTAAACGTGTTTAAAAGCACATTATAACATTTTAAAAAGGGTTTTATAATATTTTTAAAAACGTTTCTTTTTTACGATTTTATTAAAAACATTTAATAAAAAGATTAAACGCTTTAAATATTTGATTTAAACATATTGAGAAGAATTTAGAATATTTTATAACAGATTTAAACCATTTATGAAACATTTATAAAAATTATTGCATGTTTATAATGTTAGCTTTATAAACTTAACTTTTATTAAATTTTATTTAAAAACGTTTTTAAAACCTAAATAAATGCTTTCAAATATTTTAAATGTGTTTTGAAATGTTTTTCTAACATTGTAAAAGCATTTTGAAAACATTTAAAAACCATTTTAAAACATTTTAAAATGTTTTACAAGTTTTTAAAAAGGATTTAAATATGTTTTAAAACATTTTAAAAGTGTTTTGAAACATTTTAAAACAAATTTAAAACATTTTAAAAGTGTTTTGAAGCATTTGAAAAGTGTTTTGAAACATTTTAAAAGGGTTTCAAAATATTTAAAAGTGTTCAAAAATATCTTAAGCGTTTGACAATATTTTGAAATATTTTGAAATTTATAAAAATATTTTAAAACATTTTACAAATTTATAAAAATATTTTAAAAGAGTCTTATGGTGTCCTCAAAACATTTTGAAAGCACGTTATAACATTTTAAAAAGTGTTGTATAATGTTTCTAAAAACTTTCTTTTACGATTTTATTAAATGTGTTTATTTCAAAACACTTTTAATATAAATTTAAAATATTTTAGAAGTGTTTTGAAACATTTAAAAATAAATTTAAAACATTTTAAAAGCGTTTCAAAATATTTTACAAGTGTTTTAAAATATCTTGGAAGCGATTTTTACAACATTTTGAAATTTTTTGAATGATTTTGAAATATTTTGAAATGTTATAAAAATCATTTAAAACATTTTACAAATTTATAAAAATATTTTAAACGATTTTTATAATGTCTTAAAAACATTTTAAATGTGTTTCAAAGCACGTTATAACATTTTAAAAAGTGTTTTATAATGTTTTTAAAAACGTTTTTTTGCGATTTTATCAAAAATGATTAAACGCTTTAAATATTTGATTTAAGCATACTAATAAGAATTTAGAATATTTTATAAAAGCTTTAAACCATTTATAAAAACTTTATAAAAATTATTAAATGTTTATAATGTCAACTTTATTAGTTTAACTTTTATTAAATGTTATTTATAAACATTTTTAAAAATGAAATAAATGTCTTTAAATATTTTAAGAGAATTTTAAAAGTGTTTTGAAATATTTTTAAAACATTGTAAAAGCTTTCTAAAAACACTTTTAAACCATTTTAAAACACTTTTAAAACATTTTAAAATGCTTCACTAGTTCTTCAAGAGGTTCTGAAAACGTTTTAAAACATTTTAAAAGTGTTTTGAAACATTTTAAAATGAATTTAAAACGTTTTAGAAGTGTTTTGAAACATTTTAAAATAAATTTTAAAAGCGTTTCAAAATATTTTAAAAGTGTTTCAAAATATTTTAAAAGTGTTTCAAAATATCTTGGAAGTATTTTACAATATTTTGAAATGTTATAAAAATCCTTAAAAACATTTTACAAAATTTTTAAAATATTTTAAACGAGTTTTATAATGTGTTAAATACATTTAAATGTGTTTAAAAGCACGCTATAACAATTTAAAAAGTTTTTTATAATGTTTTTAAAACAATTTTTTTTACGATTTCATTAAAAACATTTACTAAAAATGATTAAACACTTTAAATATTTGATTTAAACATATTAATAAAAATTTAGAATATTTTATAAAATCTTCGAACCATTTATAAAAATTATTGAATGTCGGATTTATAAGCTTAACTTGATAAGCGTTTTACAATATTTTGAAATATTTTGAAATATTTTGAAAGGTTATAAAAATCCTTTAAAATATTTTACAAAGTTTTTAAAATATTTTAAAAGAGCTTTATAATGTCTGAAAAAACATTCTAAACGTAGATAGTTCGTTAAAAAGGAATAGACACAAGCTAAACTTTTCGGTTTTGATATCCGAGAGCATATTTGGATATCCATTTTGGAGATGCAAGCGTGGCCCCAAATGCACAAAGTGACGAATTGAGTTCGGACCTCATTTCGGATGATCTGTGAAAAACGAACGGATGCGAATATCGAGGGCTAAAATTTTTGGTTTAAAAATTCGAGAGCATATTTGGATACCCATTTTGGAGATGCAAGCGTGGCCCCACATGCACAAAGTGATGAATTGATTTAGGGACTCATTTCGAACGATCCATAAAAAGCGAATAGACGCAGATATCGGGGTTGAAATTTTCATTTTTGAAATTCGAGAGCATATTTGGATACCGCTTTTGGAGATGCAAGTGTGCCCCCGCATGAACAAAGTGACGAATTGATTTTGGGACTCATTTCGGATGATCTTTGAAAACTGAACGAAAGCGGATATTGGGGGTTGAACTTTTCAGTTTTGAAATTCGAGAGCATATTTGGATACCCATTTTGGAGATGCAAGCGTGGCCCCGCAAGCACAAAGTGATGAATTTATTTCGGGACCGATTTCGGACTATCCGTGAAAAATGAACAGACGTGGATATCGGGGGCAGAACTTTTCGGTTTTGAAATCCGAGAGCATATTTGGACACACATTTTGGAGATGCAAGCGTTTCCCCACATGCACAAAGTGACAAATTGATTTCTGGACTCATTTCGGATGATCCGTGAAAAACGAACATACGTGGATATCGGGGGCTAAACTTTTCAGTTTTGAAATCCGAGAGCATATTTGGATAACCATTTTGGAGATGCAAGCGTGGCCTCACATGCACGAAGTGACGAATTGATTTAGGACTCATTTTGGATGATCCGTAAAAAACGAACGGACGCGGATGTCGGGGGCTAAAATTTTCGTTTTTGAAATCTGAGAGTATATTTGGATACCCATTTTGGAGATGCAAGTGTGCCCCCGCGGGAAAAGAATGACGAATTGATTTCGGGATTCATTTTGGATGATCCTTGAAAAATTTACAAATGCGGATATTGGGGGTTGAAATTTTCGGTTTTTAAATTCGAGAGCATATCTGGATACCCATTTTGGAGATGAAAGCGTGGCCCCGCATGCATAAAGTGACAAATTTATTTCGGGACTGATTTCAGACGATCCGTGAAAAACGAACGGACGCGGATATCAGGGGTTGAACTTTTTGGTTTTGAAATCCGAGAGCATATTTGGATACCCATTTTGGAGATGCAAGTGTGGCCCCTCATGCACAAAGTGACAAATTGATTTAGCGACTCATTTCGGATGATCCGTGAAAAACGAATAGACGCAGATAACGGGGGCTGAAATTTTCGATTTTGAAATATGAGAGCATATTTGGATACCCATTTTGGAGATGAAAGCGTGGCCTCGGATGCAAAAAGTGACAAATTGATTTTGGGCATCATTTTGGGTGATCCGTGAAAAACGAACAAACGCGAATATCGGGGGCTAAACTTTTCGGTTTTGAAATCTGAGAGCATATTTGGATACCCATTTTGGAGATGCAAGCGTGGCCTCGGATGCAAAAAGTGACAGATTGATTTTGGGCATCATTTTGGATGATCCGTGAAAAACAAACAAACGCGAATATCGGGGGCTAAACTTTTCGGTTTTGAAATCTGAGAGCATATTTGGATACCCATTTTGGAGATGTAAGCGTGGCCCCAGATGAAAAAAGTGACGAATTGACTTCGGGACTCAATTCAGACGATCCGTGAAAAATGAAAAGACGTGGATATCGGGGGTTGAACTTTTCGATTGTGAAATCTGAGAGCATATTTGGATACCCATTTTGGAGATGCAAGTGTGGCCCCGCATACACATAGTGACAAATCGATTTCGCGACTCATTTCGGATGATCCGTGAAAAACGAATAGACGCAGATAACGGGGGCCGAAATTTTCGATTTTGAAATATGAGAGCATATTTGGATACCCATTTTGGAGATGAAAGCGTGGCCTCGGATGCACAAAGTGACAAATTGAGTCTGGACCTCATTTTGGACGATCCGTGAAAAACGAACGGACGCGAATATCGGGGGCTAAACTTTTCGGTTTTGAAATCTCGAGAGCATATTTGGATACCCATTTTGGAGATGCAAGCGTGGCCCCAGATGAAAAAGTGACGAATTGACTTCGGACTCAATTCGTACGATCCGTGAAAAATTAAAAGACGTGGATATCGGGCCGGAATTTTCTTGGCTGAAATCCGAGAGCATATTTGGATACCCATTTTGGAGATGCAAGCGTGGCTCCCGATGGCACAAAGTGACAACGATTTCGGACTCATTTCGATGGTTCGTGAAAAAGAACACGTGGAAGATGGGGCTAAACTTTTCGTTTTGATATCCGAGAGCATATTTGGATACCCATTTTGGAGATGCAAGTGCGCCCCCAGATCCACAAAGGGACGAATTGAGTTCGGACCTCATTTCGGATGATCCGTGAAAAACAAACGCACGCGAATATCGAGGTCTAAACTTTTCGGTTTTAAAATCCGAGAGCATATTTGGATACCTATTTTGGAGATGCAAGTGTGGCCCCGTATGCACAAAGTGACGAATTGATTTCGGGATTCATTTCAGACGATTTGTGAAAAATGAATGAACACAGATATCGGGGGCTGAACTTTTCGGTTTTGAAATCTGAGAGCATATTTGGATACACTTTTAAAACGTTTTAAAATGCTTTACAAGTTTTTGAAAAGGATTTAAAAGAGTTTTAAAACATTTTAAACCTTTTTTAAAATATTGTAAAAGCTTTCTAAAAATATTTTTAAACCGTTTTAAAACACTTTTAAAACGTTTTAAAATGCTTTACAAGTTTTTTAAAAGGATTTAAAAAGGTTTTAAAACATTTTAAAAGTGTTTTGAAACATTTTAAAATAAATTTAAAACATTTTAGAAGTGTTTTGAAACATTTAAAAATAAATCTTAAAAGCATTTCAAAATATTTTAAAAGCGTTTAAGAATATCTTAAAAGTGTCTTGAAATATCTTGATAGTGTTTTACAATATTTTGAAATGTTATAAAAATCCTTTAAAACATTTTACAACTTTTGTAAAATATTTTAAAAGAGTTTCATAATGTCTTAAAAACATTTTTAGCTTGTTTAAAATCATGTTATAGCATTTTAAAAAGTGTTTTATAATGTTTTTAAAAATATTATTTTTTACGATTTTATTAAAAAGATTTACTAAAAATGATTAAACGCTTTAAAATATTTGATTTAAACATATTAATAAGAATTTGGAATATTTTATAAAAGGTTTAAACCATTTTTAAAACATTTATAAAAATTATTGAATGTCAGCTTTATAAGCTTACCTTTATGAAATATTTTGAAATGTTATAAAAATCCTCTAAAATATTTTACAAATTTTTTAAAAATATTTTAAAAGAGTTTTATGATGTGTTAGAAACATTTTAAACGTGTTTAAAAGCACATTATAACATTTTAAAAAGGGTTTTATAATATTTTTAAAAACTTTTCTTTTTTTACGATTTTATTAAAAACATTTAATAAAAAGATTAAACGCTTTAAATATTTGATTTAAACATATTGAGAAGAATTTAGAATATTTTATAACAGATTTAATCCATTTATGAAACATTTATAAAAATTATTGCATGTTTATAATGTTAGCTTTATAAGCTTAACTTTTATTAAATTTTATTTAAAAACATTTTTAAAACCTAAATAAATGCTTTCAAATATTTTAAATTTGTTTTGAAATGTTTTTTTAACATTGTAAAAGCATTCTGAAAACATTTAAAAACCATTTAAAAACATTTTTAAAACATTTTAAAATGTTTTACAAGTTTTTAAAAAGGATTTAAATATGTTATAAAACATTTTAAAAGTGTTTTGAAACATTTTAAAATAAATTTAAAACATTTTAAAAGTGTTTTGAAGCATTTTAAAAGTGTTTTGAAACATTTTAAAATAAATTTAAAACATTTTAAAAGGGTTTCAAAATATTTAAAAGTGTTAAAAAATATCTTAAGCGTTTGACAATATTTTGAAATATTTTGAAATTTATAAAAATATTTTAAAACATTTTACAAATTTTTAAAAATATTTTAAAAGAGTCTTATGATGTCTTCAAAACATTTTGAAAGCACGTTATAACATTTTAAAAAGGGTTGTATAATGTTTCTAAAAACTTTCTTTTACTATTTTATTAAATGTGTTTATTTTTAAACACTTTTAATATAAATTTAAAATATTTTAGAAGTGTTTTGAAACATTTAAAAATAAATTTAAAACATTTTAAAAGCGTTTCAAAATATTTTACAAGTGTTTTAAAATATCTTGGAAGCGTTTTTTACAACATTTTGAAATTTTTTGAAATTTTTTGAAATGTTATAAAAATCATTTAAAACATTTTACAAATTTATAAAAATATTTTAAACGAGTTTTATAATGTCTTAAAAACATTTTAAATGTGTTTAAAAGCACGTTATAACATTTTAAAAAGTGTTTTATAATGTTTTAAAAACGTTTTTTTTTGCGATTTTATCAAAAATGATTAAACGCTTTAAATATTTGATTTAAGCATATTAATAAGAATTTGGAATATTTTATAAGAGCTTTAAACCATTTATAAAACCTTTATAAAAATTATTACATGTTTATAATGTCAACTTTATTAGTTTAACTTTTATTAAATCTTATTTATAAACATTTTTAAAATTGAAATAAATGTTTTTAAATATTTTAAGAGAATTTTAAAAATGTTTTGAAATATTTTTAAAACATTGTAAAAGCTTTCTAAAAGCATTTTTAAACCATTTTAAAACATTTTAAAATGCTTCATGAGTTCTTCAAGAGGTTCTGAAAACGTTTTAAAACATTTAAAAGTGTTTTGAAACATTTTAAAATAAATTTAAAACGTTTTAGAAGTGTTTTGAAACATTTTAAAATAAATTTTAAAAGCGTTTCAAAATATTTTAGAAGCGTTTCAAAATATTTTAGAAGTGTTTCAAAATATTTTAGAAGTGTTTTAAAATATCTTGGAAGTGTTTTACAATATTTTGAAATGTTATAAAAATCCTTAAAAACATTTTACAGGATTTTTAAAATATTTTAAACGAGTTTTATAATGTGTTAAATACATTTAAATGTGTTTAAAAGCATGCTATAACAGTTTAAAAAGTTTTTTATAATGTTTTTAAAACAATTTTTTTTTACGATTTCATTAAAAACATTTACTAAAAATGATTAAACACTTTAAATATTTGATTTAAACATATTAATAAAAATTTAGAATATTTTATAAAATCTTCGAACCATTTATAAAAATGATTGAATGTCAGATTTATAAGCTTAACTTGATAGGCGTTTTACAATATTTTGAAATATTTTAAAATATTTTGAAATGTTATAAAAATCCTTTAAAATATTTTACAAAGTTTTTAAAATATTTTAAAAGAGCTTTATAATGTCTGAAAAACATTTTAAACGTAGATAGTTTGTTAAAAAGGAATAGACGCAGGCTAAACTTTTCGGTTTTGATATCCGAGAGCATATTTGGATATCCATTTTGGAGATGCAAGCGTGGCCCCAGATGCACAAAGTGACGAATTGAGTTCGGACCTCATTTCGGATGATCTGTGAAAAACGAACCGATGCGAATATCGAGGGCTAAACTTTTCGGTTTAAAAATTCGAGAGCATATTTGGATACCCATTTTGGAGATGCAAGCGTGGCCCCACATGCACAAAGTGATGAATGGATTTAGGGACTCATTTCGAACGATCCATAAAAAACGAATAGACGCAGATATCGGGGTTGAAATTTTCATTTTTGAAATTCGAGAGCATATTTGGATACCTCTTTTGGAGATGCAAGTGTGCCCCTGCATGAACAAAGTGACGAATTGATTTTGGGACTCATTTCGGACGATCTTTGAAAACTGAACGAAAGCGGATATTGGGGGTTGAACTTTTCAGTTTTGAAATTCGAGAGCATATTTGGATACCCATTTTGGAGATGCAAGCGTGGCTCCGCATGCACAAAGTGATGAATTTATTTCGGGACTGATTTCGGACTATCCGTGAAAAATGAACAGACGTGGATATCGGGGGCAGAACTTTTCGGTTTTGAAATCCGAGAGGATATTTGGATACACATTTTTGAGATGCAAGCGTTTCACCACATGCACAAAGTGACAAATTGATTTCAGGACTCATTTCGGATGATCCGTGAAAAACGAACATACGTGGATATTGGGGGCTAAACTTTTCAGTTTTGAAATCCGAGAGCATATTTGGATAACCATTTTGGAGATGCAAGCGTGGCCTCACATGCACAAAGTGACGAATTGATTTAGGGACTCATTTTGGATGATCCGTAAAAAACGAACGAACGCGGATGTCGGGGGCTAAAATTTTCGTTTTTGAAATCTGAGAGTATATTTGGATACCCATTTTGGAGATGCAAGTGTGCCCCCGCAGGAAAAGAATGACGAATTGATTTCGGGATTCATTTTGGATGATCTTTGAAAAATTTACAAATGCGGATATTGGGGGTTGAAATTTTCGGTTTTTAAATTCGAGAGCATATCTGGATACCCATTTTGGAGATGAAAGCGTGGCCCCACATGCACAAAGTGACAAATTTATTTCGGGACTGATTTCAGACGATCCGTGAAAAACGAACGGACGCGGATATCAGGGGTTGAACCTTTTGGTTTTGAAATCCGAGAGCATATTTGGATACCCATTTTGGAGATGCAAGTGTGGCCCCTCATGCACAACGTGACAAATTGATTTCGCGACTCATTTCGTATGATCCGTGAAAAACGAATAGACGCAGATAACGGGGGCTGAAATTTTCGATTTTGAAATATGAGAGCATATTTGGATACCCATTTTGGAGATGAAAGCGTGGCCTCGGATGCAAAAAGTGACAAATTGATTTTGGGAATCGTTTTGGATGATCCGTGAAAAACGAACAAACGCGAATATCGGGGGCTAAACTTTTCGGTTTTGAAATCTGAGAGCATATTTGGATACCCATTTTGGAGATGCAAGCGTGGCCTCGGATGCAAAAAGTGACAAATTGATTTTGGGCATCATTTTGGATGATCCGTGAAAAATGAACAAAAGCGAATATCGGGGGCTAAACTTTTCGTTTTTGAAATTTGAGAGCATATTTGGATACCCATTTTGGAGATGCAAGCGTGGCCCCAGATGAACAAAATGACGAATTGACTTCGGGACTCAATTCAGACGATCCGTGAAAAATGAAAAGACGTGGATATCGGGGGCTGAACTTTTCGGTTGTGAAATCTGAGAGCATATTTGGATACCCATTTTGGAGATGCAAGTGTGGCCCCGCATACACATAGTGAAAAATCGATTTCGCGACTCATTTCGGATGATCCGTGAAAAAAGAATAGACGCAGATAACGGGGGCTGAAATTTTCGATTTTCAAATATGAGAGCATATTTGGATACCCATTTTGGAGATGAAAGCGTGGCCTTGGATGCACAAAGTGACAAATTGAGTTTGGGCCTCATTTTGGACGATCCGTGAAAAACGAATGGACGCGAATATCGGGGGCTAAACTTTTCGGTTTTGAAATCTGAGAGCATATTTGTATACCCATTTTGGAGATGCAAGCGTGGCCCCAGATGAAAAAAGTGACGAATTGACTTCGGGACTCAATTCAGACGATCCGTGAAAAATTAAAAGACATGGATATCGGGGGCTGAAATTTTCGGTTTTGAAATCTGAGAGCATATTTGGATACCCATTTTGAAGATGCAAGCGTGGCCTCGCATGCACAAAGTGACAAATTGATTTCGGGACTCATTTCGGATGGTTCGTGAAGAAAGAACAGACGTGGAAAATGGGGCTAAACTTTTCGGTTTTGATATCCGAGAGCATATTTGGATACCGATTTTGGAGATGCAAGTGCGCCCCCAGATCCATAAAGGGACGAATTGAGTTCGGACCTCATTTCGGATGATCCGTGAAAAACAAACGCACGCGAATATCGAGGTCTAAACTTTTCGGTTTTAAAATCCGAGAGCATATTTGGATACCTATTTTGGAGATGCAAGTGTGGCCCCGGATGCACAAAGTGATGAACAGATTTCGGGATTCATTTCAGACGATTTGTGAAAAATGAATGAACACAGATATCGGGGGCTGAACTTTTCGGTTTTGAAATCTGAGAGCATATTTGGATACACTTTTAAAATGTTTTAAAATGCTTTACAAGTTTTTGAAAAGGATTTAAAAGCGTTTTAAAACATTTTAAATCTTTTTTAAAATATTGTAAAAGCTTTCTAAAAACATTTTTAAACCGTTTTAAAACACTTTTAAAACGTTTTAAAATGCTTTACAAGTTTTTTAAAAGGATTTAAAAAGGTTTTAAAACATTTTAAAAGTGTTTTGAAACATTTTAAAATAAATTTAAAACATTTTAGAAGTGTTTTGAAACATTTTAAAATAAATCTTAAAAGCATTTCAAAATATTTTAAAAGCATTTAAGAATATCTTAAAAGTGTCTTGAAATATCTTGATAGTGTTTTACAATATTTTGAAATGTTAGAAAAATCCTTTAAAACATTTTACAACTTTTGTAAAATATTTTAAAAGAGTTTCATAATGTCTTAAAAACATTTTTAACTTGTTTAAAATCATGTTATAGCATTTTAAAAAGTGTTTTATAATGTTTTTAAAAATATTATTTTTTACGATTTTATAAAAAAGATTTACTAAAAATGATTAAACGCTTTAAATATTTGATTTAAACATATTAATAAGAATTTGGAATATTTTATAAAAGGTTTAAACCATTTTTAAAACATTTATAAAAATTATTGAATGTCAGCTTTATAAGCTTAACTTTATGAAATATTTTGAAATGTTATAAAAATCCTCTAAAATATTTTACAATTTTTTTTAAAATATTTTAAAAGAGTTTTATGATGTGTTAAAAACATTTTAAACGTGTTTAAAAGCACATTATAACATTTTAAAAAGGGTTTTATAATATTTTTAAAAACGTTTCTTTTTTTACGATTTTATTAAAAACATTTAATAAAAGGATTAAACGCTTTAAATATTTGATTTAAACATATTGAGAAGAATTTAGAATATTTCATAACAGATTTAAACCATTTATGAAACATTTATAAAAATTATTGCATGTTTATAATGTTAGCTTTATAAGCTTAACTTTTATTAAATTTTATTTAAAAACAAATAAATGCTTTCAAATATTTTAAATGTGTTTTGAAATTTTTTTCTAACATTGTAAAAGTATTCTGAAAACATTTAAAAACCATTTTAAAACATTTTAAAATGTTTTACAAGTTTTTAAAAAGGATTTAAATATGTTTTAAAACATTTTAAAAGTGTTTTGAAACATTTTAAAACAAATTTAAAACATTTTAAAAGTGTTTTGAAGCATTTTAAAAGTGTTTTGAAACATTTTAAAATAAATTTAAAACATTTTAAAATAAATTTAAAACATTTTAAAAGGGTTTCAAAATATTTAAAAGTGTTCAAAAATATCTTAAGCGTTTGACAATATTTTGAAATATTTTGAAATTTATAAAAATATTTTAAAACATTTTACAAATTTTTAAAAATATTTTAAAAGAGTCTTATGATGTCTTCAAAACATTTTGAAAGCACGTTATAACATTTTAAAAAGTGTTGTATAACGTTTCTAAAAACTTTCTTTTACGATTTTATTAGATGTGTTTATTGTAAAACACTTTTAATATAAATTTAAAATATTTTAGAAGTTTTTTGAAACATTTAAAAATAAATTTAAAACATTTTAAAAGCGTTTCAAAATATTTTACAAGTGTTTTAAAATATCTTGGAAGCGTTTTTTACAACATTTTGAAATTTTTTTGAATGATTTTGAAATATTTTGAAATGTTATAAAAATCATTTAAAACATTTTACAAATTTATAAAAATATTTTAAACGAGTTTTATAATGTCTTAAAAACACTTTAAATGTGTTTAAAAGCATGTTATAACATTTTAAAAAGTGTTTTATAATGTTTTTAAAAACGTTTTTTTTTGCGATTTTATCAAAAATGATTAAACGCTTTAAATATTTGATTTAAGCATATTGATAAGAATTTAGAATATTTTATAAAAGCTTTAAACCATTTATAAAACCTTTATAAAAATTATTAAATGTTTATAATGTCAACTTTATTAGTTTAAATTTTATTAAATGTTATTTATAAACATTTTTAAAAATGAAATAAATGTTTTTAAATATTTTAAGAGAATTTTAAAAGTGTTTTGAAATATTTTTAAAACATTGTAAAAGCTTTCTAAAAACATTTTTAAACCATTTTAAAACACTTTTAAAACATTTTAAAATGCTTCACGAGTTCTTCAAGAGGTTCTGAAAACATTTTAAAACATTTTAAAAGTGTTTTGAAACATTTTAAAATAAATTTAAAACATTTTAGAAGTGTTTTGAAACACTTTAAAATAAATTTTAAAAGCGTTTCAAAATATTTTAGAAGTGTTTTAAAATATCTTGGAAGTGTTTTACAATATTTTCAAATGTTATAAAGTTCCTTAAAAACATTTTACAAAATTTTAAAAATATTTTAAACGAGTTTTATAATGTGTTAAATACATTTAAATGTGTTTAAAAGCACGCTATAACAGTTTAAAAAGTTTTTTATAATGTTTTTAAAACAATTTTTTTTTACGATTTCATTAAAAACATTTACTAAAAATGATTTTTTTTTTTGCTAAATTGCGCTATTTCTATTATGAACATAAAATTACAAAACTGCCACGGCTCAGCTGAAGAAGCCTGAGACCGGGCTTGATTGCTACTATCAGTCTAGATATGAAACTGCCCATAAACGGGAAACCAGTTCGATTGTAAGTAATTACACCGCCCAGTAACTGGGAAACCGGCGAAGAGTTAACTGTACTGAGCATAAGAAAGCTAGAAAGATACAAAAAATGCATGCAGCTATATCTGCTATGAGTAGTCATTAAAACACTAGACCTTGCAAAAAGTTTTAAACAGAGTTCATACAGGAAACTTGTCATGGAAGTGAGTGAGCATTTAATTTGAAGCAGTATGCTCCTCCACAATTCTGCAGCCATACTGGTTGTCCAGGTCCCCTTCATCAGTCTTGTTCTCTTCTTCTCCTATCAGGCCTGCGTCCATCTGCAAATTGAAAAGTCCCGAGGAGGAAGGGATGGGAACAGTAGGAGCGCCGAAGAAAGGGATGAATGGAGCAGGTTCAGGGCCAGGAGGAGGAACAAAGGCGGGAGCAGAAGGAGTCTGCAAGTGACTAGGGTGCGAGGCAGGAGGGAAGGGGAGTTCTTCGCTCAACGTAACAGTTAAGAAAACAGTGATAGGGTGGTCAAACGCAAGGTCGAAGCGCAACTCAGTATGTTGCGTGGATTGTCTGAGGAACCTACTGCCCGGAGAAGGAGTGGAGGCGGCAACGTGAGGCTGGGGCGGGAACAAAGGAGGAACAAGGGGCGGAGGGGCAGAACGAGGAGGCGCCGTAGCATGGAAGTCACGGAGAGGACCAGGAGGGTCAGACAAGTTCTGAACAGGACGCCTTGCAGAAGGCTCCAAAGGGAGGTCGACATTGGGGCTGTGGGGAGGGCGGTCGCCAATGGATCTGCCCCGAGAAGCTCCCCTCCTGCAAGCCATTCGCTGCCTAAGTCTGGGCATGATGAAATTCTCAGAAGAATCCACCCAAACTCTGGAGGGAGCAGCAATTATAGGAGTAGAATTATCAACAAAAACAGGAAGAGCTTGAGAATTGAAATGAATCGGACAGAAGTTACTGTGAGTGTAATGGAAGCCTGGAACGGTTTCCAAGCAGCAATACAACGCGCACCGTCGACCTGTAGTTGTTCTCTCTCCACCTGTAGCAGAGCCTCCCGGGCAGAGCGAGCTCAAAGGCGACAGAGGACGGTGGCCATCGACGAAGCAATTTGGAGAATTCGACCGGTTGTGCGCCATTTGATAGCGAGTGCACTGACCAAGGCACAGGAGGTGGCGGCGAAGAGATATAAATGCCCATCGCAGATGGGTAATGAACACAGCACTTAAGGCGCCATGGGGGGCCATGTGGCCACCCCAAGTGGAATGCTTTGGGATCATAACCGGGCCTGTTGGCCTCTGCGCGCGACTAACCATCCGCATCCAGAGCATTTACTAAAAATGATTAAACACTTTAAATATTTGATTTAAACATATTAATAAAAATTTAGAATATTTTATAAAATCTTCGAACCATTTATAAAAATGATTGAATGTCAGATTTATAAGCTTAACTTGATAAGCGTTTTACAATATCTTGAAATCTAAACAATTCAAACTTCACATGTGCAAGAGGCTTTGTAAAAATATCAGCCACATTGCCACAAGTTTTACAATATTCAACAATAATCTCTTTTGACTGTAGTTTCTCTCTGACAAAATGGAACTGAGTGTCTATATGTTTGGTATTTTTATGAAACACTGGATTGTATGCTAGTTTAATAGTGCTCTGGTTATCACTTTTGATGGGAGTGGAATTCTTCTGTTCTTCTCTTGCATCATTGAGAAGCCTTCTCAACCAGATCGCTTCACATGTCGCTGCACACAATGCTTGATACTCAGCTTCACATGAAGACAGTGCTACAGTACTCTGCTTCTTGCTACTCCATGCTATGACCCCGGATCCTATGCTGAATGCGTAACCTGTGATGGACCTTCGATCATCTAGGTTACCTGCCCAGTTTGAATCTGAAAAACCTGCTAGAATAACATCAGATGTGTCAGTGTATAAAATTCCATAATTAACAGTACCACAAAGATACCTCAACACACTTTTTGCCGCTACCCAGTGACTTTCAAGCGGTTTTGACATGAATTGGCTCAACACACTAACATAGTTTGCCAAGTCAGGTCTGGTTGTTGTAAGATATATCAAGCTGCCAACCAGCTGTCTGTACATCATGGCATCAACCTCCTTAGTGCCATCGTCACTGCACAACTTCAGATTCTGTTGCAAAGGTGTTGCTGCTGACCTACACTGATGCATACCAAACTTTTCCAACAGATTTCTAGCATACTTCCCTTGGGTAAGAAAATTTTGCCCAGTATCTCTCCATACTTCTAGTCCGAGACAGTAATGAAGACTTCTGAGATCTTTCATTTCAAAAACTTGTGCCATAAACCTTTAGATTCCTCTGATTAAGTCATCTGCATCTCCTGTTATAATCATGTCATCTACATACAAAGAAATCAAAATAATCTGCCCCTGCTTATTGTACTTGGTATACAAATTTGGGTCATTTAAACTTCTATGAAAGCCATACTCTAAGAAGAAAGAATCAACCTTTTCGTACCAAGACCTGGGTGCTTGTTTTAAGCCATATAAAGCCTTTTTCAATCTACAAACAAGATGTTCATGCCCCTGCTTTACAAACCCTTCTGGCTGTACTAAGTAAATTTCCTCTTTTAACTCACCATTTAAAAATGCAGATTTGACATCAAGCTGGTGTAGCTCCCAATTATGTTTAGTAGCTAAAGAAATAAGCATTCTGATTGTATTTAGCTTTGCTACAGGTGCAAAGGTATCATCAAAATATATACCTTCCTGCTATGAGTACCCCTTTGCAACCAGCCTAGCTTTCAGTTTTTGAATACTTCCATCTGCATTCATTTTTGGTTTAAACAACCATTTACATCCTATGGGTGTTTTATTCTTAGGCAGTTCAACTAAATCCCAAGTGTCATTTCTAAGAATAGATTCTATCTCTTCATTCATTGCAACCCTCCACTCCTTAAATTGACTAGCTTCTTTGTAATTAGTGGGATCTACAATGTTCAAAACATTTGACATCAAAGCATAGTCTTTCAATCTTAATGGTATTTGAGTCTTCCTACTTGATCTCCTTAGTAGGGGACTTACCTCAAATTTGATTTCTTCAGATCTAATTGGGCTTGCATTATCACCTTCTTCTTGTTCTTCTTTCTTCTCTTCTTTCTGCTCCTGTTTCTGCTCCTGCTCTCTTTCATCCTCGCTGCTTTCATCCATCAACAATGGAATGTGCCAATCATCACCAATGTCATCTTTCCCTTCCTGAACCTGTTCATGAAACACTACATCCCTGCTTGCAAATATCTTATGAGACTGAGGATTGAATAACTTATATGCTTTAAATTCTGTGCCATAACCAACAAAGATGCATTTAATAGCTTTAGGGTCTAGTTTCTTCCTATCAGCTTTGGGTATATGGGCAAATGATTTTGACCCAAATACTCTTAGATGGTTTACTGCTGGTTTGAATCCATATAGAGCTTCATAAGGAGTTTTGAAACCAAGATACCTGGTAGGAATTCTGTTCTTAAAATATACAGTAGTATTAATAGCCTTTGCCCAAAAACTATTAGATAGACCCTTACCTTGTAACATGCTCCTTGCGCACTCCACTAAGGTTCTGTTCTTGCGCTCTGCAACTCCATTCTGTTGTGGTGTGTGTGGCACTGTAAACTGCTGAACAATCCCGTGAAATTTGCAGAATTTCATGAATTCCCCTAACTTGTATTCTCCCCCTTGATCAGATCGGAGAATTTTTATACTCTTACCAAACTGTTTTTCCACCAAGGTTTTAAATTCTATAAAGCACTGGAAAGTCTGACTTTTATTACTTAAAAAATAAACCCATGAATATCTAGTGCAGTCATCAGTAAATAACAGAAAATAATACGCTCCACCTAGTGACCTTGTCTGCATAGGTCCACATATATTAGTGTGCACTAGTTCTAAAATATCTGTTTCCTTCCTCCTATCATGCACAGGAAACTGTTCTCTATGCATTTTACCTAAGGCACAACCATCACAATTTAACTGAGTATTATGAAAGATAGGGAGCCCCTCAACCATACCTTTTCTCTGCAATAACATGAGGTCTTGCAAATTCAAATGACCGAA
>JAXQQM020079293.1:0-159671 GCA_034641835.2 Pinus albicaulis
TACAGTTACGAAGGTTGAATACTCATGAAAAATTGAGAAATAAACCATATGTGTTAAACACAATATAGAATACCAAGATACCTTTATCTCCCAAATATAACGAAGGAGATGTATGAAGGGTTCGATTCATATCTTATATTCAAATTGATATGGTTAATGAAAGACAAAGGTAGGTTTTTTAAAATATAATTAGTTCTAATTAAAGTGGATGTGAAGTTGGTAAGTGTTATTAATAGTTAGTAAAATAATTCAACTATTAAAATGAAAAAAATTCCATTGAGAATAAGTAAGGAAAACTCCTCAACCTTTAATTCCACGTATATATGTGTGGTGGAGATTCTAAAAATGGAGGGTTCCATAAATATAATAACGATGATTTAGTCAAGTCGAATATCAGTAAAAGAGTTAAATATAAAATTGAAAAGAGGTAATTATTATAAAAAGGAAAAGGTAGGATGGTGTGAACAACTACCTACCTACTAGCTATAAGGATATTGATGAGGGATTCTGTCTCCTGAATTGTGAAAAACCAATAATAATGAAAGATACTAATTTCATAATAAAGTAACTATAATTAACAATAAAAGTGATTGATGAAAGATGTGGAGTGTGAAGACCCAAAATTTGAGAAGGAAACCCCCTCCATGTTCAAATGTAGGAATATTGAACCACTTATCATGGGTTAAATACTTTTAGAAATAAAATTTTCTCAACTGAAAGCTTAGATACATTCTATCAGGAGAAGTATAAAATCTCTTGTAGGATAAGTGAAAAGAAATTTACAAACATGCATGAAAAACCTATTCTGGTTGATGAAATTTGATGTGGTTTATGAAAAGAAGGAAATATCTAGCAAGCTAGAATTATGTATAGAATTGTCATAAAAGATTTTGAAATATTGTTGAAATATAAACAAGTATAAAAAACCTTGGTTAGAGTTAAATGTTTAGTTATCCATTCCTATGTGGTGGTAATAGGAATAAACTGGGTAAATGACAATAAGGACCTACCAAATTTTTGAGATAAAATACTACAGAGTATCTGTGGTGAGGGAAAACCAGTTATATTTAAAAGAAAAAAAAGAACATCAAGAAAAGGTAGAAGAATGTATGCTATGGAATTAAAACAGCAAACTAAAAAAAGAACCTGGAAGAAAAATTACGAGTCAACTGAGAGAGTAAGGATGTAGTTCCAGATGATGTTCCTCATAGTTTTCCCTAAAAGGGAAGCTTATGGTTAAATGAAGTTAAAATCATGTGATACATTAATCTCTTGAGTATAAAGGATGGATAAACCAAATTAGTGAGTGTAAAACTGCAATGATAAAATTTTTTTGAATAGAAAACATGTAAGACCAAGCATATGCCTATTGGGAACATTACTAATTTTGGTCAAAACACAAGTGGAACCTTCAGAGTAAGTATATAATACTGAAAACTGAATAAACCAATGTTCAAGAATGAATATTCTTAAGATAGATGGTCAATAAACTATCATAAAATGAGAAATAAAGAATAACTGTATAAAGAACAATATACATAAATTATGAATTAGAAGTTCAAAGTGATTCAATGAATAATGTTTTTCTTCTTGAGGTGTCAAGTAAAAAAAAACATAAATAACAGTTTAGAATTGTATTGCAATTATTCAAATTCTAGAGGACATAAATGACATGATAGAATTAACAAAAAGGAAAATTATAAAAAATCTCAATGGCTAACTCGTGTATAGTGAGACAAAGGAGGAGTATTGGATTGCAGAAAAGCTTAAGTGAGCATGAACTGAGTTGCAGTCCTGATATTTCCACCATAAAATTTACCGTGGATACTAAAAATTAGTAGAAGAGATGGGTAAAGATGTTTTTAAACTCAACTTATACAAAAAAAATCTCTCTATAGTAAGAAACAAGGAGAGGAAAAATAGTTAGACAAGAAAATAGTCAAAATAACTTGAACAATTAAAAGACTTAAACTACTCCTATTTTAAGATTTAACTCAATCCGAAAAATGGTATGTGATACTATGGCTTGGGTAGAAGCATTAGAGGTGATAGCATATGATTGAAGAAAATCTTAGACAAATCAATATAATTATACTAGGTAAGTATTAACGTTCAACTAAAATGTATTCTACAGGTAGTAAAGAAGTTACAAATAAAGTAAGAAGGGGCTTTGATTCCAAACACCTAAGGTTGAAGTAGAAATTCTTAAACAATATGGAGAATATTAAACAAACTAAGTGTTTCTTTTTCCTTAATAAGTTTGAAATAAACTTCAAAACAGAAAAAGGAAAATAAAAGGAGATTTTAGATGTTTTAAAAGAAGAATGCCCTTAAGACTTTGAGGAATATTTGAGTAATAAAAGTTTTGATTGGGAATTATTGAGGCAGATAAAATGAGAGTTGCACTAAAGTAGGAAAAACCTCTGAGAAAAAACTACTAAATACTAAAATATTGATATATATTTCAAATAAGGAGGAAGGGATAACTGCAAAAATAGAGAGTACATTAATAATTTGACCCCAGTACAACATAAATTTTAGAAAAATACCATAGATGTCCTTAGATAGGACATACTAATGACTCAAATTAAATTCAAGAATTAAAATAGGACATGTTGGACCTGGTATGATGGAAGAGTAAGGAAGAATACTATGTGGAAAATGTTGCTAAGAGAGAGTGAAACCTAATTTAGGAGACAAAATCTAGATCCTATTCCTAATTCAGAATGGAAATAGGAACTTGATTGAATAAAGAAATTGAAAGTGGTTCACTTAGCAATAGGTTGAATTAGAAACCGACATTAATAAAAAAAGTGGTCAATGTGTTCAAGACCGAAATTGTAAATTGATATGAAGTGTTATGGTGTGTTTGGTGCACGTACGTACAAAATCACACCAGTTTAAGGGGTCTGGTTTACCTCGTTTAACTATACGTAACAGTTAGAAAGAAGTGGTGTCAATAAGAATACTATATAGAAGCAACAACATGCAAATGTAATCGAAAAACTAAACTAAAACTAAACATAAATAAGCAAAAGCTTTGAACGAGGCCCCTGTTATTGAGTGTTGGTAGTAAGAAGAGTGATACTTTACCCTCTCTCCAAAGGGCCCCTAGATAGTGGTTCTAGGTCCCAATTTAAGGATGTTTTTATCCGAACCTTGCATCGGTGGAGTCTCTCTCTCTCTCTACTATGTGGACTGAACTTGTTGGGTGGCCAACAAGTGAGTACCCTCTATCTTCTGCTCCGGGTGACACACTGCTGGTATTTCTTGGGAATTCTGGCCAACATAACAATGTTATCACCCATTCTTCATCTCATGGTGGATTTATATAGGAGATATAAAATCCTCCTTCCCTCTCTTCATACATGGAGGATGGTGATCCAAGAGAGGGGTATGATTCCATTATGTTCTCACGTAATTTCTGAGGCATTGGTGGCTGTCCTTAGGCAACTTCAAGTAAGGAGTGACTTGTCCTTTACTTTGTGTGGTCCCAGATAGTGCCATTTCACCACTCTCAGGGATGTGAGAATATTGGGCAAAAGGGCACTCAGACGACATTCTTCTCGAAGGTTAATGTGTGCAAACAACATTTAAGACTAGTTCAAATTTGATTTTCCTCAAACCTTTGAGATTTTTAAATACTTTCTAGACTCTATAATGTCTTCCAGCCCTATAAATCCTTTTGCTTGACATTAATAAATGTCATATTCTTCTGTACGATTTTCAAGTGTTAATAGTTTCCCCCTAATGTGTGAGGTCTAGAAAGAACTGTATAGCCAAAATACATTATAGTTTATTTTTTGTATCATGCATAGAGAAAGAGAGAGAGACCTGTGTGAGGCCTTGGAATTGAAAACACCCTACACCATTTCCAAAAATGACCATGGCCTAAGGGAGCCCTATAAGAAAATATAATTTACAATACATATACAAATTTTCAACGAGGCGGGCATGTCCCATGCTCGTGATGATGTGGTTAGTTAAACAAAATTGACAGATGTATGTTCTGTCAGTGTCACTGATATGGTAGTGACATTGGCGGTTGTTGATGACGACTTTTGACGCCCTCAGGGGCATTTTTTCTTTGACAATATGTGTAATGTGGTACCCTTATGCATAAACTTGGTATGGTGTATAGCTGCAGATGGTATGCATAGGTACTGGCTGGGACGTTCTTGTGTATGCATTTTTGACAGAGACGCTTATGGAAGCATGGGTCTTCGACAGTTTTGATGAAAGTGAAATGGTTGTAAGGTACGATACCATCTTCACATGAAATTTTTTTTTCGTAGTCGAATGTCAAGAGGATTGATTACATCTGTGGACAATGATGTCTCTCATAGTGCCACATGAGGATGCACCTTTTATGGAGAGGGGTGATCCAAGGTACCGCTTCCTTTTTTGAATATAGGTGTTGAAGTCGACAAAGAGGAAGCGTAAACCGAATGAGGGGTCACTGATATGAGGGATCAGGGACCTGGATGTGGTGGGTTTAACATAGGCATGTTGGTAGGGGGTGACTGAAAACTAATGATGGGGATTCAGTGGCCTGAGGTTGGAGTATACCTAAGCAGATTGGTGCCAGTTATAGTGTTACATATAGTTACTCCTGAAGGGGAAACCCTTGGAGTCATTAGGACTTATAGTGTAGGTGTAAACAGGCTATGAATGTCATGATGGTTTGTGCGTGGGGGTGAAATAATCTGACCATGGGTGATTAGGGACTGCTGCCATGGGTGAAAAAATGAAATGAGAGGGTGAAGGGACAAAGTGCACCCTTTGCGGTCTTTTTACACTTACCAAAAGAATAAAATAATGGGGTTTGGTTTATACAAAACAGAAAGATGGGTACCCCAAAAAATGACAATGTTCTCTCACTGATGCTATGAGGAAGGTGTTTTGATGAGGTTGGGGCTCCCATTGGTTTGTCTCATGTGCAGGGTTCATTAAGTGGATAAAAAAGTATCGCAGATGGGATTATGCTGGTGGAGGTATGGTGGGCCAAATGCAAGGCGTGATGGTGCACTCCTTATCCGCTTGCACAAAATGGTCATTTGGGAAGGATGTTTCAGTTTGGATGGTAAACTTGACCTTATGCATGATGAATGGATGGGCACAAAATTCTTCGTAGACTGAGGTGGTATCGGCATGGTGTCACATATGTTGTGATATATGGTCTACTGTGGGTGACGAGCGCCTTGGAGGGGAGGCTCTATCGACCAACACAGATCTTTATCACATGAAGGGTGAGGTGATGATAAACATGGTAGGAGATGAAGACCCTATGGTTTATTTTTGATGGAGGAATGATGTCAGGATATGCAGAGTTTTATGGGACTCTATCATGCTAGGGGTAGAATGACACCTGCTCTGGAACTTTCAGGAGATAACTTTGTGGATGGTTTGCGAGCTTTTCCTGCAAAAACGACTACCTCAATTGAAAGCATATTCTTTATCAAATATTAATGAAATTCATGAGCTTTTTAAAAAGGAAGATGAGAGAAGGCATACCTCCCAGCTCTGAAAATTTATTTATTTTGGAATGTGAATGTGTGGCATTGCTTCTGTTCATCATGGAGTGTTGATTACGGTGCAAATTATAGTTTGCAGGATGGACCTTTTGATCTCTCGTTATGGCCCTTTGAAGTTTTTGAAAAGGGTGATAAATAGGTGATGATGGCTGTGATTCAGTTCATTTATACTTACCGATTTTTGAGAGGTCAGAGGATTATGCCTAGCATTTCTTATCGTTGCAGTTGGCCAGAGTACCAAGCACTAGAAATACTATGCCCAGGTAACCTCCATGATGTCCTGCACTTAATTTTTTACAGCTTGATAGTGTTAGGGTCCATACAAACTGGGTTTGTATGGACTTTTGGTGGCTTTTGCCCTAGATTTCACAGGCGATCTAGGCAAAAGTGCAATATCTTTGCGCACAATTTCAGGGGACAAGCATGCGCGGGTGCTCTATTCCCCAATTTTAGCATACCTTAGGTGCACCTGTGTAAAATAAAATAATGCGCTAAGTGTGCCTGTTTGAGGGACGGGCGCGCTAAGGCAGAGGTGACAAAGTATTTTAATTTTTTCCTATTTTTTGGATTTTTCTCTGTACTGATGGGTACTTGTGTTGATGACAAGCTAGTGTCGAGGGAGCAGGACTGGCCTGAGATCTAAACCACTTTAGCTGCTGATGCTAGGGCGTGCGTCATTTCGTGCTATGGGACCTTATGAAGTTTGCTGAGAATGAGTTTCTTCAATCACAGGACCGATTACTATGGTACATTATTTAGCATTGGCGTGGGAGGCGAAACATGTTCTTGTTGCGTCATACGAACCCTATCATCCATCCAGAGATAGATATATATTTTGTGACCGGGTTACTGCCTTAGGGTGTGGCCCTGAGGTATCCAATCCCTACAACGAGAGCGGATTTGGATAGGTTCCAGAGCCGGCATTGTGGTAGGGCGATTCTTATAGAGGGATGCATCAACATTGCATTAGTTATAGATGTTGCAGAGTGGTGTGCTATGGCAGTGATCCTGCAACTGGAGGGGTCGTTTGCTCTGCATCAATCATCCAACCCATAGGTTGGAGTTTTATGTCGGTTAAGGTCCGGGCATTTTTCAACTTTGCTCGCTTTTTTTTTTATGGTATGGTTTCGTAATTGAACAATTTCCAACGTGGATCTAAGTCATTTGCATACACTAGTATTTTGTGTAGCATTATGTATGAGAGGTTAGTGCTGCTGAGGCCGGTAGTGGCGATGCCTGTTGGGAGGCCACGAGAGCCACGTATGAGGAGGTGGGCTCCGATGTTGTCGCGAGGTGGTGGTGTTATGGTGGGGCATTATTGGAATGCCACGACATAGGCTTGGTTCAAGGCGAACCCACAGATGTTCTTGCCATACCTGTATGTGGGAATGGACTTCCAGGGCTATCCAGACATGGGTCTCCCATTTGGTTATATTTGGGGGCCTACAGGTATGTTTTATACGTTTTCTGCATTTGTTTGGGTATATATTTACTTATGTGTTTTGTTAGTGACACTGACATCATTTTCGTTACTCGTGCAGATGTTGGCGAGGTGGGTCACGCCGTGGCTCGACTGGTGGGCCAAGATCCTCCACGACAACCTTGGGGTGCTCAGGGAGGAGATGACACAGGTGGACCAGGTTGTTGTGAAATCAGACCTGGTGGTGTTGCTCACCCTTTTGGGGAGGGTAGCATCTCAGCTGCTGTAGAGGTTGCGGCCGAGCGAGCTCCTGCTGATGCGACAGAGGCTCGCATTGTAGAACTGGTAGCTCAGGTGTCCATTCTTGAGGACTTCCAGGGTCAAGTGGACAACTTGACATAGGGAATTCCTACTGAAGGTTTCATGGATGACTTCGAGGAGGTATAGCTAGAGAATTTGATGGCCCGAGACAGGGACTATCGTCCCACTCTACGTTGGGTGGTGATCACAATTGCGACGACAGCTCCGGTGGTGGTACTGGGAATTGTGGTGAGTCCCCCTCTCGAGGGGGCACTCCCTAGAGTATTTTTTTACATAGGGAAAGCACCTCTTATCAGGATGCTCCGCTTATTTTTGACGAATTTTCTATCTTTGGGTTAGCAGTTAGGCCAACAACACTATTTTTGTACTCAGATATACACATCGTGACATATATATATATATGAGCTGTTTTTTGTGGCTCTACATGATGTATCACCTATTTTGATTTATGTATTTTGTTATGTTGATGGATATCTATATTTTTGGTCTTATGTATGATGGTTTATTCGAGCTAAATTCCAATTTAGGGTATTGTTAGCTATGTGATTAGCTGTTTGGTTTTGACTCCTTAGTACATCTGTAAATGTGATATATTCAAATTTTCTGCTTAATCCTTTGGCACACAAATATTTTCTAAACATATGTGTATCTGTTGCCTCAAATTTTTTGTTTAACTGCGACACTACTAACTGGGAATCAAGGTAGACATGTGTATGGCGTATGCCTTGATGGATGGCATTGCACATAAGTCTGACAACGAAGCCATATTATGCATGATTGTTTGTTGTTGAGCTGATGCACACATTGTTTTGAATAGAGTGGTGATCGATTAGGGTGGTAAATGACTCAAGCAGCTGCGGCTAAACTTTGAGATCATATTGATGCTTCATCAACAAATCCAAAATAGGGTTCATGTTGGTGATCCATGGTGATACTTTGAGCACTTTTAAATAAGTCTTTGGGTCAAAAATTTTGAGTGGTTAGGTTTGTGTATGAAAAATCTGGGGAATTGTTGTCCTAGCCCTTATGGGAAGAATTTCTTGAGTTAAAGGCTATTGACGGGGTTATTGAGGCAGGCCCTATCCGGTTCCGTCAAGATGTATGCCCCCTGTCCGAAGGCACTGTTTAATGATGTAGGGTATTTTCCACAAGGTTTCAAATTTTCTTGGCCCTAGGGCCTCTTTTGTGACATCATAGTGAAGGACTAATTCTCACTCGATGAATGAGGAAGGGGTGATGTGGTGGTCAAATGATGTTTTTAACCATTTCTTGTGGGCTTTTGTTTTTTATAGTGACTGTCGTCAGTTTTTGTCGACCAGCTCTAGTTGTACTAGGCACTGCTCTAGAGGGTAGGTGCCATCAAGGAGTTCGATGGTGGCATGAAAATTTGGTGTAACACCCCTAGTTTATGTGTTTGATTTTCAAAAAACTAGACATTTGAACTTTAATCCTAAGGGGAGTGGACCCCAAAGGACAAGTATTTTGTGGATGTAATTAAATATTGAATTTGAGAAAATGAATAAAATAATTCTGTGCATATTGACCAAAATTGAGAATTATGAGATCACTTGCTAAATCCATGAGGATGGATAAAGGCAATTAATTTCCCCAAAAATCTTTCAAAAATCGTTGAAATAATTTATTTCCAAGTTAGATTTTGAGGAAAATCTAGTTTCCCCAATCATGTGGAGAGTAGTTGGGAAGAGGTAAAAAGCTGGGAAAAGCAGATAGAAGCTTTAAAAGTCCCTAAATAGGGAAGCCTAGGAAAACAGGAAGAAAATCATCCTGATATTCTGGATGCGGAATTAGAAACAAGCTCTAGGGAGAAAAAGCTTAAATAACTATTCTTGAACAGATCAAAGGTTGGTCTGTTATAGAGGTGGTCTCAGCTCGGGGGTGAGTTCTGGAGACAGAGGGACTCTACGGTTGGGAGGACTGGTTAATTACCCAAGTGGTATACTCATAGTAATTATGAACAATTGAAAATTTAATTGTGATGTGACAGAATGCAGTTACCTATGTATATTGTGTTTTTTTCTGAATTATTATAGTGTTCCATACATTTTCTGAGTTAAGAAGGGATTTAACCCTCTTAGTTCTGCATGGTTTTAGGAACTAGAAAAATGAGGAAAAATCATCCAGAAGCTCTAAAGCAGCCTTTGGTTTAAATCTGGAGATTTATAGTACCTCATAATTCACAATTTTTTAACTTTAATATGTTTCTGTTAACAATAGGATTAAAACAGTGGACACTAGAAATAATTGAATTATGTGGGTAGTAAGAAATTTATGAAATTACTGAGTAAAGTATAGACATGTAGACTACCAAAATAACAATATACTGCTATATATAATTTTTCTGCTACCATAAGGACAGAATTAAAAGAGCATATATTTTAGTACTTATACAATTTTAGCTAATGAAGAAACCTAGCTAAATATGATTACCAAATCTGCCAGGAATTGTAGTATGAGAAATATATATGTAGAATATGTTACTAACATCCCTTGTCAAGGAATAATCCAAACAGAATAATTATTATAAAATAAGATGAGCATGTGAAATCCTCCATAATGCATGCAACTGTAAAGGATGTGAAAGTTAACTCATGTTTCACCCATCAGATTTATATAAATTACTAGCCAAGAGGGTTGGCTTAAACAATATAGGCATTGAATCTATTGTGCTAGGAAATAAAGGTACAAGGGTATAGTTGCAAAAACCTTATTAACAACATAAGTGACTATTATTATGGAACCTCAAACTCAGGATTATACATAGAATCCATGACTATGTATATAAAGTAAGTGAATTCATCGACTCTATAGATATGGAAATACCTCATGCACTGAAAGATTTAGGCTTGAAAATAAATAAATAAAATAAGACGAACAAGCTTATAAGTTTTTCTAGCCCAACGTAGGAGTATAGACGATTAATTATATGAAGATGGAAAACGAAGGCTCACAGATAATATCATTGATGGACAAGCTTAATCGAGGGAAAGTTGTAAATAAACCAATAGATACATAGCAGTTCTGAATCCCGCGTGGGATTCTATCTTCATTAGTTAATAATAGGAACACATAAATTAAGAATTCCAATAATATAGGCATTAATGCAAAAAATTTCAACAGTCCTATTGTCTGGCTTAAAGAAATTATGCAATAACAACTTTTGCGACAACAGAAGAACATTTGAATTTGTCCGAGCAAAATTTGGGTTAACAATAATGCAAGAGTCTGGTCATACGCCGAGTTAGGAGGCATCATTACCGACCTGAAATCCCAAAATTTAACAACCCAAGTCAAGTCGCAGAAAGTTCAACTTCAACCATTCAAACTGAACAAAAATTCTTAAACGCTATTCGAACTTACCTGTAACCAAACCAAGCAAGATGAATTATCGTTAAAATAAAACGATAGGAGAACACTCTACATTTAAACTATGCGAAGGGAACACCAGAAAACTCTATTTACCTTGGGAACATAAGACGTTCTTAGCTATGTGACATGCGTGAAGAACGCAGGGTATTGTCAAAGATTTTCAACAAAACGAAAATAAAAAATTCCAGAATAGTATGGTTCCAATACCACGATGGCTTACCGAAGAAAAATTGGCCGCCACGGAACCAGATAATTCGTTAGACGGAATAGATGACCCTCGCTAAGGAAATAATGACGAAAACAAGTAATTCCTAGCAAGAACACTGAGATAATATCGTTAAATGTAATCATCTGGAAATGAAAATTATATAATAGCACAGAAAAACATTGTGATAAAATTATGCAACCATATAAGAGCTAGAAAATCCAACGCCATGAGTCCTCGTTAGTAAACGAGACTAGAGAAAGAAATGGCGTAAACAAAAACCTCAGATCTAATATTGTAACTTGAATGTATTACCATACACAGTAATCATAAAAGCGTCACAAGTTAACATAGCATAAGGCTCATACGATTTTACCTGCCTTTGGAGGTGATGACAGAGGAATACGAAGTCTGGAATGCATAATGCTTCGCTTCTCCAGCACGAAGAGGTTCAGCGCATGAGTAGCACAACACAAATGAGGGACGAAAGAACAGTCTCAAAAATTTAGTGCAAGATTTATACAAAAAACCTCAATCACAAAACCCTAATGGGATAGGGGAATCGCAGCCGTCCAAGTGGAAAAATTTCCAAGGTGAGTCCATGGATCAAAGGGATGGAATTGGAATTTAAAACCTGGTTGTTCATCATTCAATTGACAATATATACAATAAATTTCATGGTACCTCTACTCGTGTGGCATGGATTGCATAGTTTCCAGAGTAAGCTAGCGTGGCAATTGCAAATGCCAACGTGGATCCATACCATTGAAAATGGGTGAGATTAAATCCAACATGACTCAAAACAAATCAACAGAGAGTCTTACGAAAAATGACGTGGAGAGTTGATACAACGTTTCAAATTCCGAAACACATTAAATCGTCTTCGCAAGGACGCAGTAAGTGTACTCTGAAGCTAAAGGCATCCATCTTTACATAAATTTTGACATAAACAACATGTAAAATAAACATATTCGATGACATTGACACATACATTGTGAAAACCTTGGCTACAAATTCATGAAATATCCATAAGATCGACGTATGTATAGATATAAAACCATGTGAAATAAATCGAGCCAACGTTCATATGTATTGGGTCTAGGATGATGGATTCATAGCATGGGAATATAGTTGTTCATTAAAGAATTTAAGGAATACCATGATCGACGTGCAAAAAAATTAAAACCCCATTATATACGTAATAGTGTTTTTAATGCCAAACGATTCAATGGTATCAAAACGAACATGATGTGTAGGTCTATAGAATCAACATTTCATAGGAAATAGGTTAGTGGTGAAAATCCACTCTGATTATAATACAAAGACACTTTCTACTAAATTGTTGGAGATAGAATCAAATAGGTATTTCTTTTAGACATATGGGTATATGTATACATAATAATCATATTGGGGAAAGAAATATGATTTAACAAGATAGTAACAAAAAATATTTAATACGATATTCTTTGGAGGAATTATTCTTGAAATTGAGAATGCATAAAAAAAAAAAAATGGGAGACATTACATTTGGATCTTGCAGAAATCTATGCAAAAGCATAAGGTAGCTTGGTCTCTTGTGACAGGAATGAGATGGAAATATAGGGATGAGGAGACAACAGTAATCCTATCACCAATATGTGATGATACAAATTGTATATGGTGGATTATGTCATCGGTGTTTGGAGAGGGAATAATCTCTGTAATGGGATTCTATATGAGTGCAAGGTTGGGTTCCCTACTAGGATGGTCGGTTTTCGGTAGCTGGAAATTGTGTATGCCACAGAGGTGCTTGAATGTTTCCATTATCGAGCATGACTCTGGTGTGTGATTTTGGCCCATGCAAATGGTGCACAGTATCACTGAGCCAAAAAATTAGATAGTTTGTGGTTCTACACTACTCGTTATTCGTGTTGTGGATGCCTGGAAAGGGTCTGGTGTAGAAGAGGTTGTCTTCTACTTCCATTTCGATATTGTTGCCTTGGGTGTGTCTACCTCTTTTGTGGAGTGTAAACTCAACCTAGCTCTTGCGACCCTTCCTTTGGGGAGGTGCCCACACTTAATCGTATGGTGAAAGTGTCAACAAATCTGGAAATAGGTGCATGTGATCTCCTCTTGGTTTGAGAGAATTTTTTGACGGAGAGAAGAGACTATGCAGGGACTGTTTGCAAGGACCTTCAATTCTCTGCATTGGTTGACTCAGTGATCGTTCAGATCACATAGTCTGCATGTTATCCTAGGCTTAGTCAGGGTCATGCTTTATTGATATGTGGTCTTGATTTGTCTGTCGTGCCATTGTGGGGGGTGGGATGTTGTTCCGGTGATGTATTTTTTATGCCATTCTCGAAGGTCATCCTGTCTCTTCTCTATGGTATTAATCATGTCAATGGTGGGACGAAGTTAGGAGGCATAAGCACAGTGCCGCTCATAATGATTACCCTGACATATAAGGAAAAATATCCTTGATATGATGGTTTCGTCGAGTTCAGTTTGAGGTCTGATGGGGAACCAACGTTGTAATGCAGCTAAATCAGGAAAATGGATGACCGCATGATCTGGTGTTTTAGGGGTAACTAGGGGTTCCTTGATTGGTCGCTCTTCAACAAAGAAAAACATGATGGATCTTCTCATCACATCTTCTTCGGTTGTGGATATGTCTGTGGACTCCGCATCCATGTCATGTTCTTAGGAGAGGTAGACTATAGTGGAGCGCAAACTAGCTAAGGCTAGCTAGAATCAGGGGATATAGTGACAATTCTCCAAAAGGTGATTGTCAGTGCATAATGGATATGTCAACTGTGCTGCTGTCAATCCAACGTAGTACACCCTTTCTATTGGATATCCTCTATGTATTAGTTCTAGGGCTGCGCAATCTTCAAGGAAGTGACCACATTCACCGCATAGCATGCAATGTATAACGGTCATGATTGGGGGTCTTTCTAGAGCCCTTCGTTCTTCCTGCATGTATAAGATGGAACGAAGTTCATTTTTGGATGCTTAGGTGGAGGGATACTCTTGATAGGATCGCTCGATGGCATGTAAGGCATCCCTATATCATGGTATCTTAGGGAAATGGTTGGTATAATGCCCATAATTTCTACTTAGGGCACATGCGTGATTGGTGCATAGCACTTTTCCTTTACCTTTTGTGGTAGGTTGCTTTTTACCAGAACACGGCGTCGCGATGTCTATCTCAGAGCCAAGGAGTGGTTTTAATTCATCTAGCTCTAGACAGATATGGGAAGGGTGACCTATTAAGTCACATATGGCACAAACTGGTGATTCCTGCTGTATGGTGGGGCTCACCATATTATTTCCTCTCTTCTCAGTTTTCCTAGCTGTGATCACCAATTTTGCAATGGGAACTTCCTCTGCACAGGTGGTCTCAACTATTTCTTGGATGGGTGGGGGCTCCTCAAGACTGAGGGGCTTCAACCCTGTGGCAGTAACATGGGTGGCTCTTGTTCCAGAAGGGGGAAAAATGTATCAAACTGGGAAAGCCAAGGATATGTTGGGTAACACCAGTGCTGCAAAAACCTGCTCGGAGACAAATCCAGCTTGGGGGTAGAGGTAAGGGGTTTGGGAGGCATCGTAGGCTAGGGTGGCTATCATGGTTGATGCCTCAGTGTTGATGCTGCTTGTGTCCATGCCCTGACTAGATTCGGTGCTTGATGTGGACATAATGCACACCAGAGCCCCTGTCACATCTATTAATGACTCATGGATAATGGGAGGATCTCCTAGGAATGACCCTAGAACGGATGACTGTTTCAATTGGCCAGGCCCATATTCTTGGTACCGTGAGAGGCCATCCAAGACTGTATCTACATAGGGCAGAATTACATCTATGTTTGTTAGGGGTCAGTTCTCACTGTGCGTTAGTTGGTCTACGGTAATGATGTGGTCATCGTGGGGTAACATTATAATGTGGAAGACGAAGGAGGCTATGGTAGACATGGCATACATATAACTTTGCCCAAGGAGTATATTGTAATCCAAGTGAGCATCCATGACTTCAATGTCTATGCAGACCGTCTTTCCGAATAGACAGACTGGGACATTTTGGTAGAGGCCAACGGGAGTTGACAGACGATCATCCTAGGCTCAGAGCATGATGATTGAGGGTTTTAGTTCGGGAGAACCTAACTTCTACAAAAAAAAATTGCACATGATGCATGTAGATGCACCCTCGTCTATGACACATCGGTGGATAGTGATATTCTTCACCGACACTGGTATCTAGAAGGCGACAATGGAAGGAATTTGTGGGGTGGCTTTGTCTAAGTTAAAAGCCATTAGGCAGGTATCGAAAAGATCGATAGCGCCTAACACGCAAAGTATCGCTTTCCGTTGTTTCGATCATGACTACAGTACTTCCAGAGCTGACATGGCAGTGGGATACTATGCTAAATCGTCCATGATGCTATAATTATGGGTTTCTTTAGAGTAGATTCTTGCTCACCTATTAGGTCCCTTTTCCATTTTCGACAATGGTTCTATAGGCATCTTTGAAATGGTCAAAGGTGTAGTCAGTGCACTAGTACTTGCCCCTGACGTATTGGTGTCTGGTGAGGTGTCATAATTGTGATTCTGTGTTTGGAGAAATATCTTTTCTCTAGTCATGTATATCTCATGGTTGATGTTCCCGGAGTCGTTTGGGTTTTGTTGGTGAGTGCTTACCATCCCTTGACTAGGGAAAGGTTCTTGCATCATGGGCGGTTGCTAAGAAGATCCTCCTTTCCCTTGGTTACTTTGTAGCTTCTTTAGCTCAGGGAGATAGGGATAGTGGTGAGTATAGTGACCGTACTTATCACATATAGAAAAGGAATGGTTTTTTTGAAGAGGTGGCCTTTTGCTCTGCTATTTGGCATTGCTTGGCTCCTAGTTCTGATTTCGGTTGGAGTTTCCTCTAGCCTAGGATCGTGGTGGGCACTATTAGTTGTTTCCCCCTAGTCCAAGGTTCCATTTTGGCTTTTTTTTTTTTTTTTTTATTCACCAAATTAGGAGGGTAGTTCTCTTGATTATATTGGTGTGGTTGGTTTTGCGATGGCTGCAAAAAATTCACTTGTGAATTGTTTTTCATAGGTGGGTAGTGTGTTGGGGAATAAGCGTAATGCAGTCCCAGGTTTGCACCTGACTGTTGGAGGTGAGTTCTTCCTTTAGTGTTTCTTTCTACATACTGATTCCCTTGAGCCAGAGGATAGGGCCTCGTTGGTGATACACTTGCACCCTATTAGTAAAATTTTGCTAAGGCATATGCTGATTGTGAAAACAAGGTTGAGGCACATTCTGGGTAGAAATGTATGTGCAGCCAGGGTTTTGACTACTAATGCCTAGGAAACCTTAGGTTAATGACCCAATTAGTCCATTCGTAGAGTTCAATGCGCCTGGAAATTTTTGATAATTTTGCAAGCGTCGGGTGTTAGGCAAGATGCTGTAAATGTATCCTGACTACGTATAAATTAGCTCAAGCTTCTAGGCTTTACTAATTGCATCCTCTTCTGATGTGGGATTCTTCTGTGCCACATCCTTTGAAATATGTGTCATAAGAGTTTTCAAGAACAAATATAGGAGCACCCGGTTGTCGATTTTAGCTTTATATAAACTGTGACGCTGCCTCCATTCATAGAGATGGTCTGAGATATGGACGACGGGGGTTTGTCTAAAATGCGTCAGTAATTCCATTCTGAAATCATGGTAAATGGGTAACTGAAAATATATTAGGAATGCGATAACAAGGGTGCTAAAGGTTCCATGTGAAATTGAGGGTTGCTCCACATACCACTTCGTGGCTACTACTATAAGAGTGCGTTGAAATAACCTCAATCAAATAGTGTTGTCAATGATACTGTCTGATGAGCACCACAGGTGAAAGGTCATGACATGATTACCTGGGTCTTTCGCTTGCTTTCATTTTAGATTTGGTATATATAAAGGTAGATTTCTAGGCATGAGAGGCCATGTAGGATCGTGTGTGATGGGGTCATTCGTTAGCTTCATTAAATTGGGCAGATTCAACAAAGCTAAGAAAGTTGACTAAGAGGTTAATGCCATGGCAATGTGCGAAGACAAAAAGTTTTGGTTCGAACCAGGGTTATTCTACAATGTACCCTGCTATGTATTTAGCCAACTTCCCTAATGGGACGCGCTCCTGTGCCCCCTGGGGGCTGTGGGAGGAGTGGTATGCGGTGTGGTGTTGGGAGACCAACTAGGGTTACCAACTACAGTTTCCCCGATAAAGGAAAAACCGATAATGGTGACAGTGTTCCGTCTTTGACGCTTGAATGGCGAAAGTCTTTGAACCCCTCTCGGTAATGGCCGAAGGTCCAAAAGACGCATGGATCGACGAGGTTCTGTTGGGACCTGTCAGGTGTCGCCCAGGTTTCGTTTTGGAAAATTTTGAGAGGATAGAGTTTATGATCAAAGAAAAATTCTTATCACATACATAAAACAAAGTGAAAAATAAAATAAATTTACCCTTAAATTAATCTATGTGATCAAGAAATAAAAAAAATGGTTTTTGCTTGTTTTCATATGATACTCAAAATCCTAGAAGACCTCTGCATCCTCACACACTCAACTGTAAATGGGCCTTTAGAAGATTTCTTTTGAGTGCTGGCACAATGTCCCGTAAGATTTGGCGATGCCCCTAGTCAGCTAAAGATAATCCACCAAGCAAAGGGTGGAGGATCTAGCGCTTTCCTGCACTGTCACGTATAGGGTAAAGGTTGCCCTAGTTTTTGGTCACTAAGAGCCACCGTCCCACATGAGCGTTCGAGTCTTGGGCTTCTTGGTATTCAGCTAATAGTACCAAGTATTGGTCGAGTCAGGTAGCCCCAACTGACATTGAACGCACTATGCCTAACCCTAACCCCCTCTGAAACAAGTCTCTACCATGGGATGATAGCTGGATTTGAAGCTCCCTAAATACACAACTTCTATTTTTTAATATGAAGTATGATCAAGGCAGTTTATTGGATGCCTACCCCCTTGATCCTAACTTAAGCTATAAATTCTTTTGTGGCCACTATGTGGAGAATTTAGTGAGTTTGGTTAAGTTAGTTTTAGGTGTCTTTTCTTCACTTAGTGGGTGAGTGTGTGTGAGCACAAAGTGGACAAGCACATAGGTTGAATGTGTGGATATTGATGATCCTTTACAAAATCGCCTATTTAAACTATGTTGTATTGTTCTTGGCTCAAATGGAAAAGATGTGCAGATAATGGGCTGCTTTCAATTTTTCCTATTTAATCTATTTGACTAACTATAGGAAGATGGCGAATTGTGAATATGGAGTGTTCATATGCTTACCTAGGATCACTGGAGGGTGCAAAGGTAGCAAATACTACTTGCTCTTGTATAAACAATTCAATCATAGTCTTGAAATTCCTAGTGAAAAAACTGAACTAAACTAAAAACTTCTACACTAGAAAAAAAAAAAAACTAGCTATGCATGCATAGTCTTGGGCCACTTACTTAGGCTAGTTATCTAGGTGTGTAAGTACCAAAATTTTCGAAGAATAAATTTTTTCGAAATGCAAGTTACGTTTCCCCCCCTACCTAAACTATGTTTCAACTTTGCAAAAATCAACTTGAATTAAAATTGACACTAAGCCCACAAAAAGTAGCTAAAATTAAGTTTTAACAAGCTGCGAGGTACCACAACCAGTGTTGGCAGGTGTATTAGGGGCTGCCAAGAACCTTACAAGTAGAAAAAGGCATAATTTAGGGAGAAATTTCACATTCTTTAAATTGTGTGCAAAAGCCTGAGACAGGTGCACTTTCTGCGTGCGGGTCAGCACTAAATGCGTGCCCTATGCGTCTGTGAGGAAAAAATGCACGGAAAATCCTGTAAGTAAAATTTTTAGGAGCTTCTCTTCTTCAATCTGTCACTTGGTATGAACTCGGGATTGCAAGAGAAATCAGAGGACATTCGGGTCCACTGCACAGCATAGATAGAGGTCTCCTACAAAAGAAGGCACAACGACATAAACTTGGTAATAAAAAGTTAGTGGAACCACCTATCCTATTGTGGTGTGTTTGGTGCACGTATGTACGAAATCAAACCAGTTTAAGGGTTGTGATTTACCCTATTAAACCATTGGTAACGAGAAGAAAGAAGTTGAGTGAATAAGCATACTATATAGAAAACTAAAAATAAATAAACAAAATCTCTGAATGAGTCAAACGACACAATAATGAAAACGGTGGCTCTAGTACCCTCTTATTTAGTGCTAGTAGTGAGAAGAGTAATAATTTACCCTCTTCCCAAAGGGCCCATAGAAAATGGTTCTAGGTCCCGATGCAAGGATTTTTTTATCCCAAGCTTGCCTCGGTGCAGTCTCCCTCTCTCTCTACTGTGTGGACTGAACTTGTAGGGTGGCCAACAAGTGAGTCCCCTCTATCTTCAGCTTTGGGTCACACACTGCAGGTATTGCTTGAGAAATTCTTGCTAGCATAACAATGTGATCACCCATTCTTGATCTCATGGTGGCTTTATATAGGAGATTTCAAATCCTCCTTCCCTCTATTGATACATGCAGGATGGTGACCCAAGAGAGGGGTATGGTTCCTTTTTTTTCTCCAAATATTCCATTGTGTGCCCACATAGTGTCTAAGGATGCATTGGTGGCTGTCATTCGGTGGCTTCAAGTAAGGAGTGACTTTTTATTTTATTTGTGTGGTTCTGGATAGTGAAATTTATTCACTCTCAGGGATGCGTGCATATCAGGCAAAAAGGTGCGCAGAATGGGCTCTTCTTGAAGGATAATGCACGCAAACAACAATTAAGAGTAGTTCAAATTTGATTTTCCTCAAACCTTTGAGATTTTTAAATACTTTTTGGATTTTTTAATGTCTTCCAACCCTGTAAATCCTTTCGCTTGACATTAATTAATGTCATCTTATACTGTACAATTTTCCAGTGTTAACATGAAGTTTCAAGATTTAAGGTAATAACTGATACACTTGTTGAGGTAAAGTTCAAATGGAAATTGGAAATTGAGTTATAGAAAAACTAAAATTAATTTGAAAATTTAGCATGGTTATCACCATCTGAATCGATTGAGAAAATCAATCAAGTTTTAAGTACATGAAGTGAATGTATGAAAAGGAAAAAGGTAAGCATAATGTCTGCATATGAAAAAGTTGGTTTTATGAATTTCTAATGAAAAGATAATTGTTGTTTTCAAGCAATGTGTAACAAGAATTCGACCACTCCAATCAAAAGGAGTGAAGGTGAGAATGTGTGCAAAGAAATCACCAATAATGTCAAACTATACCAAGTTTGTGTAAGGAGGAAGTCTTTCCAAAAAACATGGAAATGTGAGTAATTGTGTTAAAATTTCACTATACTACTATGAACTTATAAAGGTTTTGATAACAAGTGAATTTATTGAAAATATTAAAGCTCAAAATGTTGTTTTGATTATTTATAATCAATATATATATATATATATATATATATATATATATATATATATATATATGATACTACTCATATGAATTGATATGAACTATGGACAGGTGGAAACATGAATAAAATATTCTTTGGGACATACTTCTTATAATGAAGCAGGAAGAAAATCAAACTCCAGAGTAGAGCAGTGGGTAGAGTAAAGGCAGAAGAAGGTACTTGTACATTGAAGAAACTATTGGTATCCAGAAGAAAAGATGGACGAATCTTCATCTCGAGTTGACAAATCAACATTGAAATTGGTAACAGTGAGGACGATGTTCAGTTTTAGAGGGGGAATATATAATGTCTCTAAATTTCTACTTTTAGAAATGGGAAATTAAAGACTTTAAGGGTCAAAGTGGACCCGAGAGAACATATTTATTATGGATATACTTTATTAAATTAAATTAATAAAATAAAACAGAAATTAATGTGCAAAGACTAGATTATGAATAGAGATCTGGAAACCAAATCCATGAGGATGGATAAGGTTGTAAGATTTTCCCAGACTTCCAAAAATCGTTGGAAGGAATAAAGTAAATACGAAAATTGTATTGGAGATAAAAATATAAAAAGTGCCCCAGTAAAGAGGAAATAATTGGAAAGAGGTTGAATAAAGGTAGAAAGAAGAAAAGCTAGCTTTAAAAGTACCTTTGTGGAATAAACAAAGGGAAAGCCTAGGAAAACAGGAAAACATCATCTTGAATTACCTAAATGCAGTTAAGGGAAACAGGCTGGGAAAAGAAAGCTTATATAAGTAGATTCTGGATAGACAAGAGGTTGTCTATCACTACAGGAAAAGATCTCTGCTCGGGGGTGAGCTGTGGAGAAAGAGATCAAAGGTTGGGAGGAAACTAGTCTACCTTAAGTCGTATGCACATTTAAATTGAATTGATTTTGAATTATATTTTAATACTGTGATGAGATATTGAAAGAGGTAAAGTAGTTGGATATTTATGAAATTCTATCAAGCGATATATGTCTATGTTTTGGAAATTATATGAGTTAGAGATATATTTTAGTAGTGTGTACATTGAATAGAATTAACTATAGAGGAAATAGTTATTATGTATTGTTTTAGAGATATATTGAATTAACTATAGAGGAAATAGTTATTCTGTATTTTTGTACAGATATACTTTGTATAGGACCAACTCTCAGAATGTCTAAACCCATAATGGGTCTAGATATGAGGATAGGTGCCTCACATGAAACTTATGTGTAGTTAATTTGTTTATTTTAATATATGTTAATGAGCTATACACTGGATTCTAAAATAAACTTGAACATAAGTAGGAAATATTACAGTATAGTTCCTAAATTTTTGTGCTAGTATATATATATATATATATATATATATATATATATATATATATATATATATGCAGAAATTGGAACAAGAAAGAACGCTAGAGAATAAGGCCTGCATGATAAATGAATTCATAGTATATGAAATAGATTTTAAACATAAATGCATGGTAAATACAGATATTGTATAGCAAACTATATGTTGTGGTTTGTAATTGAAAGAAATTCTGTATTTTTTAGCGAAATATAATCATAAAAAGATAAACAGGTATGTGTATAAAATAGTAAATATTTTATACTGCAAGTAAATTTCGAATAAATCTCATAGACTACTGATATTGGAAACTAAAAATAGTTCGTTCTGATTTTTGTATCATAAAAGAAAATATTTGGAAGCAACGATTCATGGGAATAAAAAAAAATCAATGGTTAACACTACAGGTGATAATTACCGTATTTATATAATCATAGATATTATAGTCCATAAATAGCAAACTATATAGTTTAAAGATTAGTTATTTTTAAATAATAGTTATACAAAGGTAACTTTATCTCTTGAAAAAAATAGAAATTGGTTCTTCCAACTTATGCCGATTGTATATGGAATTCCAACAAGCATTTGACAAACCTGTACACAAGTATTTCTGTGTTAAGAACCCAATAGATTAGCTCAAAAGAATATTAGCTCCAAATGTAGGTACGTACCGTCATATCTGCAAAAGAAAAAAAAACAAAGGTTAGAGTGAGTGTATTAATATTGAAATAAAAATATTATTGTGAGAACTAAGACAACTAGAAAAGGTAATACCTGAGTAAATCCCAGATACATACTTCTCACCTGCATCTAGAAGGGAGGGGATTTAACATGGTAGTGAATACGAAAACAAAAACTAAAGAAATAGTTTCATCATTTAATACTATAGAAACAACGTCTATGCAAAATGATTCGGAGGTATGCAAATGGTAAAGGAGAAAAGTATTGTCCCGGTACAGAAAATTGAAACATTACTTAAATTAGCTATATCGAAATCACCCTTGGGTGTTTCTTTCATGTGTGCACAAATAACGTAGATGTATGATAAGAATACCTCAAATTTAGTTACAACATAAAACAATACTGTAATAAGTCACGAATTAGTCAAAAGGGAACTACCATTTGCAATGACATTAATTTATATCACTACATATATTAAAGGGTAAATGAGGATTTAGACGTCCATACCTTGCGAAGGAAAATCCTCATCATAATGAGATGTCCAGGAACGTCTGAAACCCATAAAAGACTCCTCCTGCATTTTTTGGGAAAAGCATTTTTAACAGCATTAGTGTATAGAGGAACTCATGCAAATTATATTAATACCATTTTTGAACTATATTAATTAGTTCAAAAAGAAACTAGGAAATATTTCCGTCATTTTGAAAAAAAGTAATGAAACGGAAAATCAAGAAATACTTCCCAAATTCCATTTCTGTCAAAAGGGAAAACCCCCAGATTGGATATATTGAAATAATGAATTGAATGGGTGCATAACGATTAAACTTCGTAGTGTATGACTCATTATAATAGAAAAACTCACAGAGAATACACAATAAAACATTCATAAATCAATGTCCAAATGAAGATAATAAACCACAGCTGAATTGATGATAGAATTTTAGCTATCTCAAACTCAAAATAAAAGGGTAGGTTACTAAAAGAGAGTAAACTCGTGCAGTGAATATGCCATGCAAAACAAGGGCAAGATGAATATAAATTAACCTTCTCAGTCGTATGTTATTTCATCATTTCCCAGAACATGAAAGTTCTTAAGAGCAGAAACCATGCAAAACACAGGTGGAAATATCAAACAACCTTTTCAATATTCAGAATTTAGAAGAATTTTGGGAAGAGATTTATCATTTAACTGGAGTTTCGAGCTAGGGTAGAGCTCCATGTCATTCCAATACACACTGCTCTGTTGACCATCTTCCCAACTCAGATGTCAGAATTTAATGCAAATAGCATGAACATAGTTCAACGTAGAGAGGCCAATACCTTACAATCAAAATGAGAAATGAAATGAAACATTCACGGAAAACATGAGTTTTATGAGGCAACCAAAACCTAATTGTGAATTGATCATAACCGTCCATGTGGCATGCATCTAGGGAGGGTGTGGAAATTCCTTCAAATCAAAGAAAATGTGAGAAGGCTATGCGATCTAGTAATATCAAGTTTAATGCTACAGTTCCTAGGATGTCCTATGTAGAGATACTTCACTTTTCAAAGTATACGACCCTGGTAACAAATTGACGGATGGGAAGTCCTGGACCCTGAAGATTGAAATCACCATTAAGGACTAACCATGCATTTATGATTAGGACTGTAAAGAACACGTAACCAATCTATCTATTATGTTCTCTCAAAAGTGATGCTAATAATTAATTAAGGCGTGATCCATGTAGGCATGAAGAACCAATGTAATTGTATTTCATATTCTCATTCATGTCCATGAAGTTATCTAAATATTGAAACAATTCCTAGTAATAAGGGTTGACCGAGGGTATAAATGTGGTCTCCTGTCATCATTTCCAATGTCGTGTGGAGGTAGTATAACAAACTTAAAGCGGACACTCGATAAATAAATAACGTAAAGTTAAACATAAAGACTGATAATAATAATTTTAAAGGTTACCACAACTGTTATCCATTGATATGTATATCCAAGTCTAAGAAGGGTTTAATGAACACAATAGTTAAAAAGGAAGATTCCCATTAATCATGTATAATATTATTTAAACTATTTTATGGTAAATGTGAAAGAAAATTGTAAGCCTAGGTATGGTTTTCAGTATCATGTGAATATTGATACCAACTGACAAGGGAGCAAATTCCCTTATGGGATAACTCAACACTAGTGTAAGTGTTTAAGAACATAGGTATGCAAAAGTATTGTTATCTCTATATGATGGTGAGAAAATATAGGATAGTCACCTATTAACTATTGTCAAATAATTAAATGGAATATATGCAATGTAATTAAGGGTTAAAAAGTATGGTGGATAAATGAGAGAGGAAAAGGATATTCAAAAAAAGAAAAGAAAGACTTATTAATAAGGAAAGTAAATCCTGTGTAAAAAAAGAAAAAAATTGTAAGTTGACATAGTGGCAAAGTGAGAAATTGTTATAGAATGTAAATAAACAAAACCTAGCATAGTAAATTGTTAGTAACAGAAATACGTCAGAATACAACGAATGATAGATTAATTATAAAATTAAGTTATGAATGTAACTATAAATATTTTTTTTTTCTTCTAAATGGGATATGTTACAGAAATCTACGATTAATACCTATAGTCAACGGTAAAATAATGTAATGCCCAACCCCAGTGGAACTGATACGAGAATCTGGAAGGAATGATCAATTTCCCTTCCTTGAACATCATACCAAGAATTTATTAAAACCACATATGATGAAAATAGGAATTGAAAGTGGTTGATCGAAATTGAACTAACCATTTTATACAAGTTGATGTAAATAATAAGATAATGTGGTTTACACTCTGAGCATTCCACTAAGGCATAGATGTACTTATCGAAGTAGGGTTTTGGCCATGGTCTGAAACCAGAAATACCATGGAGGTGAGCGTCGTAACTAAGAGAATGACAACATCTTGTCAAGACTGGAAAAATCCAGAAAACACATTTATTAATAAATGTAAATTACCTCTATAAGAAAACAACCAATGAAATAATGATTGAGAGTATAAACCAGAATGTATACATGTATATGGAATTATGATGACTTTCGAATCCTACAAATTGAAACCATAGTGTGGAAAATTACAAGCCAGGTAAGGAAGAAAGATTACTAGAGTAAGATATGAGACTCCCAAGCTCATACACTAAGTAATGGATGATGTTCTCATCTCGTCATGTAGTGGAAACAAAAATTTCCACAAAGTTGACAAACAAACACAAACGCTGACAGACAAACCAAAAAAAGAAGGCAGAAATACTAAACACAATTACTTGAAGAACTATGGAACAACGTTCTCTGTAAAAATCCAGAGGTTGCCTCTTAGTAAAACTAACAGAAGCAAACCTAGGAAACTATAAAATGGAAAATAGGTACCATTTATAAACATAAAGAAATATGTAATGTAAATAAGTATGATTTATAGCCATAATAAAATAACGTTACCTGAGGAATGAGAGGAGGTGATACATGATCTTTCTCTGCGACGATGCAGAATGAGTCTGCAACTCATCGTTGAATGAATTTACGTATCACCATGAAACTACAGATGGACGATGATGAGTAAAAAACTAAAACACTTCATAATGGGAGAATAACCAAATGAATCCATTCTCTGAAAAACAAAAATTGATAGAGCTCATACTTGTGAGAACCAACGATGTGGCAAAGCTGAAGAGGAAAATCACAATAGAGGCCTCAGAGGTAAAATACCAATCTCAAATGAAAACAATTAAATGAGAAGATAAAACCCTAAGTACGAATAAATCTTCATCGTTCATGTGTATGCAATCAAATGATAGAACCATTCCCGAGGATTGGAGGGTTAAATCACCTCTGGATGAGCCAGATGACAAGGTACTTGTAATTAAATGAGAGTAGATCCCGAGGAATATTGCGTGCATAGGTTTAGTGAAATGAACACAAAAAAATATTCACATTAAACCGTAGTTAATACCAAGTCATAGTAAGAAGCAAGGACGAAATCAATTCTGATGACGTGGATCACACTTAGTAGATCTTCATATGTTAATTAGGATAATGTTTCAACATCATATGATAGAACTTCAGGAGTGTCGTATTAATTTAATTATGGGAATACCAGAGTTAATGTTAATTATTGCTTGGAATATAAATTTATATACATTCCATGATGGGTTAAACCCATATGGGAATGCATGTCCTTATCAACATAACTTGAGCAGTTAAGAATTATTATGTGTAAAGGTTCAAAGCCTAGATGAGAAGTAATGGTCTTTAGATCGAAATTACTAAAAAGTTAAGTTCTATTATTAAAATAATCAATATGTCAGGAGGTAGCAATACTTTATAGCTTTGATTAAGGTTAAGCCAAGGTCCATGTGGTTCAGGGAAATAAATAGACTTAGAAAATATACAAGTGGGTAGTGTGTAAAAGAAAATGGGACTGTTGCGAATTACGTAGAGTCTCCTTAATAATATTGAGTTGGAAATTTTGTACCAACTAATATAGGTTCAAACTATGTTGTGTGATTAGTATTAGTACTATAAATAGAAAAAATAAATTTTGATGAAATGGAGAAGTTACAAATCGTATCAGAGCCCATGTTAAAACATTGGGCCTGAATGTGTGCTCAAACCAGAAAAAAAAATCCATAAATTTTGTTGCTGTAAATTGTTTGATTAACATAATTTTTCACTAATGTTTACTTTTATGTATAGTGACTTAGTGCAAAACCATAAAACTGCAAACCATGAGTTGTATGTGGATTTGGGTGGTGTAGAAAATCCTTTAGATCATAATACTTCATTGCTAGCCATGATACATAAAATGAAAAGACAAATGACTCAACTGAAATATCATAATGATAGACTATCTCTAGGCAATGAAGAGAAAGATCAGTTAATCAGAGAATCGACCTCCAGGAACCATCACGAAGGGGAAGTTTCTGGGGAAAAGAGAAGTGGAATTGAAATTCACTCAGAAGAGTCTTAGAATGATGAAGCCTTTAGACATCTATCTAAAAGGAAGAAGGAATTGTAAGGTGAATTCCAAATAATCAAACCTCCCTCCTATGATGGAGAGAAGGAGGAAGATGCATAAGCTTGACTTCTAAACATGGTAAAATAATTCCAAGTTATGAGTATGGAAAAAAATTGAAATCCAGGTTAGTTGTTTACTAATTATGAGGTAAGGACACCTTGTGGTGGGAGGAAACCAAAATGGTGCATGTGACAGATGAGAAAACTCTCACTTGGGAATATTTCCAAATTAAATTTAAAAATAGATATATTAATGACCGATACTAGGATGACAAATCCATGAGCTTAGGTTGGGACAAATTAGCATTTCTAAGTTGCTACCAAATTCACCTACCTGATTCGCTAGGTTCCTTATATACTATAAGAGGAGGAAAAGGTACAGTGATTTTAAAATTGTCTACCCATGATCTATAAGGACAAGGATGAGGAATTCTGGTTCCTGAATTTAGGAAAAAAATAATATAAAATCTACTAATTACAGGTACAAAAGAGAATGATAAAAAGTGCGGAGTAGAAGGACCACTAATTGATAAGACTCTCTCTTAAAGTTCAAGTATATACTTGAAGGATAGAAGTAATGATAATAAAATGGAAGGTACGGATGCTGAACCAATTATTGCTGAGTTAATACTTCTAGAAACGAAAATTGACCAAGAGAGTAACAAATAATTGAAAATTGTACACTCTCTCAGTAGAAGCATAAGATCCGTTTGTAGGAAAAAGGAGGTGGGAGACATTGAAAAGAAATTTAAAGATATGAATGCTAAACAACCTATTCCGGTTGATGAATTTAGGTAAATATTGACATAAGAAAGAAAAATTTCAGCAAGCTCGAATTGTTTAATTGGTACTAAAAGAAAAATGACACATATTTTACCCAAGATTTTTGTAAATTAAATGGGTACAAATAAAATTATTTAAAGTTAAATTTTTTACGTTCATATTCCTGTGCGGTGTTGGTAGGAATGGAATGGTTAGAAAAAAAGAAGAAAGACATACTAAATTGTTTATATAAAAAAATACATGGTATAGATGGTGAGGGAAAACTAGAGATAGTAAAAAGGACAACCCAAACCAATATTAGTGAGGCAAATTTCAGCACTGCAATTAAAAGAGACATCAAGAAAAGGCTAACAAGTGTATGTTGTACTTGTTGAAGAATTACGATAGCAAACTAAGAAAGAACTTTTAGAAAAATTTGCAGACATCCGAGAGATTAAGGATGTAGTTCAGATGAAAACTCCTCATATACCCCCTTAAAAGAGAAACTAAATTTTCAATTGAATTAATACTAGGAGCTAAACCAGTATGTAGAGCCCTACAGGATGAGTACCCCAAAATTGTAAGAGTTAAAACTACAACTACATAAGTTGTTTGATAGAAGTTATATAAGACCAGGTGTATCCCCACGGGGAGCACTGGTAATGTTGGTCAAAAATAAAGTTGGAACATTCAGAGTAGGTATATACTACTGACAACTGAATAAAATGATGATCAAGAATATATATCCTCTACCCAGGATATATGATTTAATTGATCAATAAGGTATCATAAATTTAGGATTGAAGAAGACTTGTATGAAGAGAAAGATAAAAAATATATGAATTAGAAGTTCTACATGGTTGGATTGATTAATGACTTTCTCCTTTATGTTTTAAATAAAGTAGAACATAAAGAAAAAATCATAATTTTTTTACAATTATGCAAAATTTAAAGAACATAAATGGCATGATATACTTAACAAAAAGGAATTTTATAAAGATAAAATTTAGTGTTTAAGTCGTGTAAATTCATAAAATGAATGAGTAGTGGATGGAGAAAAGACACATGTTAGCATGAATTGATCATTATTTATTGATGTTTCAACCATAAGATCAATCGTGGGTTGTGAAAAATACTAGAGGAGATTGATAGAAATATTCTTGGTCTTAGCCTATAATATTTCTTCTCTATAGAAGCAAGGAGAGTAAAATTAATTGACCAAAAAAGGTCAATATAGCTTGAACAGTTAAAAACTTAAACTATAAAATACTCTTGTTTTTAAGATTCTAACCCAATACAAGAAAGTGTAGTGGTACAAAGGTCTGGGCAGAAGGATTAGAAGTAGTGTTATTACTTATTCATAGCATATGAGTCAAGAAAAAATTCATACAAATGAACAAAATTACATTGAGTATGCCTTAGAGTTGCATCTGAAAAATATGCTGCAGGAAATGAAGAAATTACTTGTAAGGTAAGAAGGGGTTTTGATTCGAGAACACATAATTTTGAAATATAAAATTTTCAACATCATGAAAAGTGCTAAGAAAAATAGGTGTTTTTCTTCCCTTAATGAGTTTGAAATAAAAATAAAACATGAAAAAGGAAAAGAAAATAATATTTCGATGTTTTAAAAGGGGAATGTTCCTCAAATTTTGAAGAATATTGGAGTAATGAAAACTCTGACTGTGAAGTACTGATATAAACATAAATGAGTTTAGCAGTAAATAGGGGAAACTCCAAGAAAAACTGCAACATACTGAGATATTGGTAGATATTTCAAATCAGGAGGGACTAATAATTGCAAAAGCAATTTTTTCCTTAACAATGTGATCTCAGTAAACCATAAAATTTAGAAAAATATCATAAATTTCCTTAGACATGACATAGTTATGACTAAAATTGGATTCAAGATTCAGACCAGAGCATGTTTTATCTTGGTATGGGAAAAGAGTAGTAGAATTTCTAGTAGGAAAATGTTACTAACTCATAATGAAACATAAGTATCTGACATAAATTTTGGATACTATCCTTATTTCAAAATAGAAATAGGAAGATGTTTTGATAAAATTTAGAAACTATTTGATCTAGAACCAAACATTAATAAGAGTAGTCAAGGTATCCACAATAGAAATTGTGAAATAATATGAAGTTTGAAGATTGACGATAACTGATAAAATTGATAAGGTAAATTTGAAGTGGACTTTGAAAAACTGTGTTACATAGAAACCAGTATGAAGTTGTACTTGAGTACTGTTTGTCACCATCTGAAATAGGTTGAGAGAATCAATAAAATAGTAAATACATATGGTTCATGTATGAACTAGATAAAGGTACAGAACTTTAAGCGGGACCCCTGCATATGAAAAAGTTGGTTTTAATAGAAATTAATGAGCTTCAAATTAAGAGGTGTTTTTTTGTGAAGCTAAGTGTAATAGAAACTAATAAAATTCAATAAAATGGAGTCACTGTGCGAAGAAGTACAAAGTAGAAAAGAACTCACCAATAATTTCAAAATACTACCATGTGTACTTGAGGAGGAAGCTTTGCCAAAGTACATTGAATGATAGTAGCAGTGATAAATTAGCCCTATAGTACTATGAACCATGAAGATTTTTTCTACCAAGTGACTCTGTGGAGCACTATTAAGGTTTAGAGTATTATCATGATTAATTCTTATCAATATGTATAGGTGATACTACTCAAATGAAATGGTATGAACTGTGGACATGTGGAAGGAGGAATAAAAGAAAAAAAAATTCTTCCAGATATACTTCTTATACTGAAGCACGACGAAATCAAACTCCAGAGTATAACAGTAAGCAGAGTAAAGGTATAATGAATGTACTTTTACTCTCAAGAAACTGTTGGGAGAAATAAGATGAGATGAAGGATTAATCTTCATCCAGAGTTGAGAAATAAACATAATAATAGGTAAGATCGAGGACAACGTTCTGTTCTAGAGGGGGAATATGTAATGTCACTAATTTTATACTTTTAAATTAGCCAGTCAAAGGCTATAATGGTCAAGTGGACTCGAGGGAAAGCATTTATTGTGGATATATTTTCTTAATTTAAATTAATAAAATGAAAATGGGGTTAATAGTACAAAGGCTAGATAATGATTAGATATCAAGAATCCAAATCCACGTGGATGGATAAGGTTCATAAGGCTTTCTGAGTTCTCCAAAAATCCTTGACGAAAATAAATTAAATATTGAAATTTATATTGGAGATAAAATTCTAAGAAAGCTACCCTAGCAAAGAGGAAAATTACTGGGAAGAGGTGGAATAAAACTATAAAGAGGAAAAGCTAGTTTTAAATTACTCTTGTGGAAGAAACAAAAGGAAAGTCTAGGCAAAAAGGAAAAAAAAATTCCTGATCAACTGGACGCAGTTAAGGAGACAAGCTGATGGGAAAGCAGGCTTAAATAAGTAAATTTCTGGTAGAGAAGAGGTTTTCTATTGCTGGAATATTAATCTTTGCTCAGGGGGAGATGTGGAGAAAGAGCTCAAACGTTGGGTGGAACTTAGTCTACTTTAATTGGTATGAAACAGTTAATTCAATTTAACTTAGAATTTTATTATGATTATTATTATTATGGTGAAGTGAATTAGTAGAAATGGATTTGATTAAATTTTTTCAAGAGTAGATAATGTATGTAGAAAGAATAAGTTTCAGTAGGTTGGTAGGTCTGTACATTTAACAAAGTAGGCTATAATAAATATAGCTTGTCTTTGTATGGTTGTAAAAACAATTATCTGAAGAGCACCAACTCTCAGAATGTCTAAACCTTGTTGCTGGTTTAAATCTGATGTTAGGTGCCTCTCAGGAAGTATTATTGAATAATATTATTTTCTTAGCATTATTAGTAAATTATGTAAAAAAACTAATGTAGAATGAATATAAATATGCATGACAAATCCAATGAAAGGAGAACATTCATGTAAATTACAGACTATAGTATAACCAAAGAATGTACTACTAGCATTTATAAATTTCAGTAATAAGTGGAAAAGATGAACTCAAAAATTATTATTATTATTGAAATAACAAATTTAAGAAAAGTATTACATAGGAGTTACAACAATAACTTCATTAAAATAGGGAAGGGTTTGTTCAAAATATTACAAAATCATGTCAAGAGAATAAGGATAGGAATCTATATTTATGCATTTCAATTAACTCTGAGTACAACTAAATTATACAAGTGGGGAAACTATGTCCCATATAAAACAAATTGTACAAGCTCTATGGAACCTATGCAGAGATAGCATATCAGAAATCCCCCCTCAAGTAGGTTACTGGACCAAGTTGAAGAGGAGGGGACCACAATTAAGATTGGATGTGAAAGACTATCAACAGTATTCAAACCCAAAAAGGTGAAAAGAGTACCTGCAGAGAATATATTCTAAGAGTTAGTTCTGAATTATAAATATAATTATTAAAGCTAATAATGCAAAATATACATCTTAAGTAGAACGAAATAAATTCAGTTACAAGTAAGTAAAAATTACAAGGATTATCCTATTGTAACATATGATGGCAATACATCCCTAACAGAGTGACGAAAGAGAATTTAGAAATTCTAAATGTAATAGGAGAATAAATTTAGTATTATGGATGAATGGTGATATGATCCCAAACCATGAGGAAACTTTAGCAGCAAGATTGTTACAAGGAAACAAATACGTCCTTGAAAGCCTTAAAGGGCTCAAAGAGCTGAACAGAGAGTATACATTCAGAACATAAATGCATCAATTATAAGGGGAATAGAGTGATAGAAATCTACGATTAATACCTGTAGTCAACGGTAAAAAAATGTAATGTTGAACCCAAATGGAACTGATACGAGAAGCTAGAAGGAATTACCGATTTCCCTTCCCTGTACATCATATAGATAAATTATGAAAAAACCCATATGATGAAAATAGAAATTGAAAGTGGTTGACTGAAATTAGACTAACCATTTTATACTAGTTATTGCAAATAATAAGAGAACATGGTTTACACTATGAGCATACCACTAAGGCATAGATGTACCGCTCGAAGTTGGGTTTTGGCCATGACCTCGAACTAGAAATACCATGGAGGTGAGTGTCGTAACTAAGAGATGACAACATCTCGTCAAGACTGGAAAAATATAGAAAACACATTTCTTAATAAATATAAATTACCTCTATAAGAAAACATCCAAAGAAATAATGATTGAGAGTATAAACAAGAAATATTTACATGTATATGGAATTGATACAATGACTTTCAAATCTTGCAAATTGAAACTAGAGCATGGAAAATTACAAGCCATGTAAGGAAGAAAGATTACCTTAACAAGATATAAGACTCCTGAGCTCATACGCTGAGTAATGGACGAAGTGCTCATCTCGTCATGTATTGGAAACGAAAATTTAACAGAGTTGATAAACAAAGAGAAACGCTGAGAGGAAAACAAAAAACAGAAGGCAGAAATAGTAAACACAATTACTTGAAGAAATATGGAATGACATTCTCTATAGAAATCCGGAGGTGGCCTCTCAAAAAAAATGAGACAAGAAGACCTAGGAAACTATAAAACTGAAAATAGGTACCATTTATAAATAGAAACAAAATATTTAATGTAAATAAGTATGAGCTATAGCCATAATAAAACAACGCTACCTGAGAAACAAGAGGAAGGGATACACACTTGTTCTCGGCGGCGACGCAAGAATGAGTCCTCAACTCATTCTTGAATGAAGTTACATATCACCATGAAACTGTAGGCGGAATATAATAGGTAAAACACTAAAACACTTCGGAATGGACGAATAACCAAATGATTACATTCTCTGGAAAAAAAAAGAATGATAGAGTTCATACATGTGGGAACCAACGTTATGGAAAATACGGAGAGGAAAATCACAAGAGAGGCCTTAGAGGTAAAAGACCCATCTCAAACTAAAATGATTAAATGAGAAGATAAAACCCTAAGTACGAATAAATATTCACCTTCTAGGTGTACGAAATGAAACGATAGAACCATTCCCGCAGATTGTAGGTTTAAATCACCTCTAGACGAGCCATGTGACAAGGTACTGGAAATTAAATGAGAATCAATCCTGAGGCATATTGCATGCAAAGGTTTGGTGAATTGAAGACAAAAAAGGATTCACATTAAACTGGAGTTAATACCAGGTCAATGTAAGAGCCAAGTACAAAATCAATTCTAATGACATGGATCACAGTTAATAGATATTCATATGTTAACTAAGATAATGTTTCAACATCATATGATAGACCTTCAAGAGTGTCGTATTAATTTAATTATGGGAATACATGAATTAATTTTAATTATTTCTTGGAATATAAAGTTATACACATTCCATTATGTGTTAAACCCACATGGGAATTAAATTCCTTATTAATGTAACTTGGGCACTTAATAAGTATTATGTGTAAAGGTTTGAAGTCGAAGTTTGAAGTAATGGTATTTAGATTGAAATTACTAAAACGGTAAATTCTATTAGGACAATCATCAATATGTTAGGAGGTAGAAATACTCTATAACTTTGATTAAGGTTAAGCCAAGGTCCATGTGGTTGAGGGAAATAAATTGACTTAGAAAATATACAAGTGGGTAATATCTAAAATAAAATAGGATTTTTGTGAATTCCATAGAGTCTCCTTGATAATATTGAGTTATAAATTTTGTACCAACTAATATAGATTCAAACTATGGTGTGTGATTAGTATTAGTACTATAAATAGAAAACAAAATTGACGAAATGGAGATGTTACGTAAAAGCACAAAGAATGAATCAAATAAGATTCCAATAAAAGATTCATAAAATATATGTATATACTACTGTGTATAGCGAAATAGATTCTTCTCTTAGTCGGGATAGGAAACAAAATGTTTGCTAAAATAACCTAAAATTTCATGCAAGAATGTCGAATTGGTAGAGCCTTGAAAATAACAAGATTGACACAGTTGACATGATGACCATATCACAAAATACAAGAACTGGAGTTCACAATGCCACATAACCCTGACACTAGGACCGGTCTCTATGTGACCCAAGTTTGAAAAAAAAGCATTGGTACCTATTTTGGCAAAGACAGAGTCAGGAAATTGTGATAGGCACAAAACCTTTAAACGTGGAAATTGCGTTGGGTGACCCTTAGCTATTGGGCTAAGTGGTTACGTGTGCCAAGTCAAACAAAAACAAGAAACATTAGCCAGCGACCCATTTAAGTTTGTGGAGCCAGAAAAGAAAACAAAAGAAGAAAGGTTAAGTATGCATACCTGTGTAAACATCTTCCACAGGCTTGAGGGCAATGCTGCAAGGAGCATAAAATAATTAAGATCATAGAAATGCATAGAGAATATATGAAAATCAACTTATACATATAAAAAAAAATTAAACCGTGAACCTCCATTTATGTACCACTATGGAAAGAACTCCACATGAGAAATAGGAGCACACTTGGTATTGTTATGGCTTTCCAAACCCTGGAGAAAATTTGGAAAATCCCATTTTTAATCCATAAATTCTCATTAAATTGCCATATCTTGTGGCTTAAATATGTGTCTAGCACTCTGCGAAGAAAGAGATGAAATGTAAGTTTAGAAAAACAACCCAAGGCAACCATAACAACTACGCCACAGCTTGTGAATCACATAATTTACCTGGTTGGTTATGTCCAGGGCATTTGAATTTGAACTGAATCATGGTCTCGACCTGTCGATAGGCTTCATGCCATAGCAGGAGTCATAGAGGGGCTACGTCGGCCAAACCTTAATGCAGAAATGAGGATATCCTATGCGGGTACCGCATTACCCTCCACTGTTGATCCTCAGGATGCAAATCGAATGGTAGGTGAATGGATTGATGTCCTCATGCAACGTAGAAATCTAGATGCATGTACAAATCCGTAATTCTCATGTATGATATAAAAATCTTCGACGAGACTCAAAAAATATGGTTTAATCAAATGAGCGGAATGAAAGATTGTCATAATAGTTTGTCCTTCCAGCATTTAAATATTTAGTTAATGAGTATTAAATATATACACCTATCCAAATAGGCTTTCAATTGTCACATGGATGGAGTTAAGACCTCCGAACCAGATCTTCGTAATAATCCACATGACATAATGGATGTATACGTGTAAAAAATCACATAATTAAAAATCTAATTTCCCTGATGAGTTAACGAAAATGTTATGGTACAAATCGTATGATTAGAGTAATATAGCAAGAATTTTTTATTTTTTTTTGTTATTATGATGCACGATACAATAAGATAGATTTAGCTTGATTACTTTCATTGTGTATAACATTTCATCCATCCACAGAGCAATAAATGAAATCCATAGCCTCACAGTTTCAGCCTAAAATTCAAGAACAACAAAGATTCTGGATATGGTATATAATAATGAACATTCTATGCATTGAGAGTGACATGATACGGAAGAGTATTTTTTATGTATATTTAGAAAATCAAAACTCTAAAACCCAAAAAATGTAGGTTTTTATTACTTTAATAATATATTATTTTTAAATTTCAAATAATAATCGGTTTGTTTATTTCAAGATCTATCCGGTTCCAATTTTTTATTTCAATATTTTCATTTTCTACAGGCTTCTCAACATGTAGCCATGTTGATGATGTTAATGTTTTTCCTTTTCAAGTTTCTTCTAGATTGTATATTTAGCTATTTAATGGTATAAATTAAAATTAATAATTAAAAATATGGAAAATTTTAATTACCTTTGTGTGTAATAACTTTCTTTGCAGCGAAACTTGGAATTTTATTTTAAGGATCAATCTCATCCTCAAATAGCTTCTTGTGACAATAAACAATGAACATGGATTTAAAACTAAAAATTTATTATAATAACCATAACTGTGTCACTAAATAAATCGATACGGAAATTAATATTTAGCCAAACAAATTACTTTATCAAGCTTTATTTGTTAAAAAAAAAGATAGCTATGAAGACGAAACTAATAATATAGGTAGCTTCTCCAACCCATATTTACTTGTTTAGCTACCATTAGTATTTTAGAACCGTTTTTTAGACCCTACCACTTGTATTGGAGAGATGAAGAAAGGACATCCAACCATGATGCGTCGAGTGAGTAATCATGCCCTTGCATTGGTAGTGACTCACTAAAATCACATTGAGTACGGCCCAGCCTAGTAAAATCACATTGAGTACGGACCACCCTGTTGTATGAAATTGAAACTGCCGAGTAGGATAATTAAATTTGTATACGAAAACTTCACATGTAACAGAGCTTGACATTTTCTTCATTTTCCCTGAAATACTGATCTGCCCACATTGTTAAAAAATGGGTATCTTTAAAAAAAAATGAAATCAGAAATTGGGCTGATTCAATAAATTTATCTCTATTAAAAATTGATGGTTTCATTGAAGATTCCATGATAAAAAAATATATTTGGTGTTCAACATCAAAATTACCTACCAGAGAAAATTTTTGTGGAGAAGCCATTAAGAAATGGTTAAGCCATGAAGAAACAGTTCAACAAGAAGTAGTTCTACCTATTAGTTTTTTTCTTAAATATTGATTAGTAATGGACTTTCTAAAAATATTCAATTGTCTAACATTTCATCCAATGGTGGAAATCAATGCATAGTGGCATCTAGGGGATTTGTTTTCAAAGAGAGATGCCTTACGGAAGAATTATTCATAACTGCCACTCCTGCAAGTGCATTTATCTATGAATCTAGATGTATGATAACATGTTGTGAAACCAGCTCCAAAAATAGAAGAAAAGAGATATCAACGCCTTATAAATAAGCCACTTCGAGGGGGAAACCTGCAATACATTACATAAATGAACAATTCTTGGATGATACAAATGACAAAACCTCCTTTCTATATATAGGAGTCCATGGGGCCACAATGTAATCCTAGTGGGGCCACAATGTAATCCTAGCTGACCTAACAATAATAATGTAACGACACAATAATAACAATATGGGGGTTACAAGGGTACAAAAATAACAATAAGAGGGTCTACACTAACATAATAAGGGGCTACACTAGTAATATAGGGACCTAACATGCCGCTCTCCTTCAAACAAGTGTTGTCCTCAACGCTTGATTATTTCTTGATGCTTCTGTATAAAATTCTCATCCTCCCATGTGGAATATTCTACAAGAAAGTTCTTCCACTTGCTGAGATAATTTAAAATTGATTGTACTTGTCGAGTTCTTGTTTCTATGACTATTTTAGAAATTCTTTCAATGTGATGTTGATCTTCCGGTTGTTTCATTTGATTTTGCACCAAAATTAGGTTATCCTTTGAGAGTTGGAGAACTTTTTGTTGATGCTCGATGTGATCTTCCACTAATTTATCATCCATATTAGATATTATTTGATCCGTCAAACCATATAACTTAGCCCCCATTTATGCTTTTAAACCATGTATGTCATCTTTGGTTGCTCTTCATAAGATCGAAATTTGTTGCACTTGGTACTGTAACTTTGATATCTCATGCTGCAATTCTTCCTCTCCATGCATCATAGTATATATTTTTGAGGGCTTAATGGGTATGGAATTATCTTTTGGAGACATTATAGAATCCAATACTTATAAAAAATTCTAAAATATTCCCTTGGAATCACTTCACACTATTTTTTGTTTCAAACGAGACTTATGTAATTAAAAAAAAATACACACCTTTTTATTTATTTTGAGGAGCTCGATATTGAAATTGAACTATCTCTATAATTGCAAATCCTCAATATCTGAAATTTAGCCTTATAGTAGCCCTCTGAAGCTTCTTTCAATTGCCATAGGTCTAATCTAATTTGGATTTTTGAAGGAAAAATTATGTCCAATCTCCCACAATGACCCAATTATGGACTAGTTCAGTAGAGCTAACTTGTACGACTTGCCACGTGTCACTGTTTCATCCTCTGGCTTTGAAATTGATAGAAAAAAACTACAATCCGTGTGTCAGTTTGTTTGTCACTTTTTACATCATTCCAATCTGATTCTCAGAGAGAGATTTATGAAGCTTTTCGCATGATCTCCTCTTTGAGATGAAATTTAGAAGCTTGAAAAAGCCCTAACTTCCACAACTCATATCTCCGCCAATATTGCAAACCAAGATCTGAAATTTTATGACGACGTTCCTCAGGATTTTGGATTCGCACTCTAAACATTTCAGCTTCTAAAACTTTGTAGAAAAACATTTACAGCGAAAATTCCACGATGACCTGTTTGGAGTAGCAAAACCCTAGAATCCCAAAGCTCTAATACCAAATGTTATGAAACAAGCTCTAAAAATAGAATAAAAGAGGTATAAACACCTTAGAAATAAGCCACTTCGAGGGGCCAACCTCCAATACATTACATAAATGAATAATTCTTGGATGATAGAAATGACAAAACCTCCTTTCTATATATAAGAGTCCATGGGGCCACAATGTAATCCTAGCCGACCTAACAATAATAATGTAAGGGCACAATAATAATAATATGGGGGTTACAAGGGTACAAAAATAACAATTATATGGTCTACACTAACATAATAAGGGACTACACTAGTAATATAGGGACCTAACATAACATAAATGTATTGTGTCCCAATTATGAAGAAGCAGTGATCTTTGTCTTTTGAATGCCCCAAACATAATTGGGATGGTGTGAAATGTGTTGTTACCCCTACCCAAATTTTAAAATTAATCAAACCCCCAACCATATGTTTTCCGTGTAATAATTATTTGGTAATGTAAATAAGAATTCCTTCCAAAGATATAAACTTTGGATTTTTTGTTTTGGAGGACACCACCCGAGGTGGTTGTTTATTTCCAAATGTAATACAGCCTTGGTTCACACATTTATCATTTTTTTAATTTTGACTTCTAAGGATATGAAAATACTCATTTTATGGAAATAATACTTCTACTCAGTTTCAATAGGTTTGGAAAATACTTATAACAAGCTCATGTTCTTTCACATATATGTTGAATGATAATAGATAAGTCTCCTGAAATTCTAATGTTGGACACGTGAAGTTATGGCCAATATCAGACTTTGTAATGAACCATGCATTTCTTCTTGGTTGTTTGGAATTGGTACAAGGCCATGCATAATTATTAATAAGGTTTCCTTCAGGGTTATACAAGACACCCCACCCCACTCGTGCCACCCATCCAATTCTATATTTCTTTAACCAAAGGAAAATGTTATATTATAAAAGGGATGTACGTAAGATAATTTCAAGCATATGAAGAAAAATAATATGAAGTTCTTGAACAAAATGGCAAGTATCAAAGTGGCTGCAAGTATAAAGTGGCTATATTTTAGAATAAAAAAGATATTATATATATATATATATATATATATATATATATATGATGATTTTTTTTTCATCAATATTTTATGAAAAAAAGGTTTTCTATTCAATATTCATGACATCTTTATATTTAATGCTTTGCGACTTATTTTTTATAATGATATTTAAAGCTAGTTATTTTGATGATCTATCTAAATAGATTCCATTGACATCTTCTTGTTCAAGGTTGTGGAGTGGTCATTATTGTTAACTTTTATTAGTATTTTTCTCAATCCAAAAGTTTTAAATAATTTAGATTCTACATTTTCATAATCGAAAGGTTCATTGTTATTAAATGTCATGAGGTATGGTGATATTTATGTTCATGAACTTATAATTTTAAAAGAACAAGAAACTTATGTTACAATGGATTATGAATGATGCCCTATTAATTTATTTGAACATTCAAATTGAAAATTATTAATGGAAAATCCAACTTGGAGAGTGTCTATTCCACATCCATCATAGAAGAACACATGTCACATTTTTCTTTCACACTTCACTAAATCTTGTAGCAAGTCTCTTTACACACATAGCTCTAGAAAAACCCAAATAAGCATGATGAAAAGTTATTAAAACTAAAAAAAAATTAATAACGAATGAATTAGATGCTTCTTACATAAAATCAATAGAACATAGAGATCCTAAATGACCACTTTTCCTTGAACAGAATTTGGAATGTACAAATAAAAGCAATAAAAAAAACACATCCAAGCACAATTCATAAAATGTAGCAGACAAAGAACTAATTTTTATATATCTTAAAATATTAATACATTTGAACTCCATTTCTATTAAATCAATCCAAGGAATAGAAAAAATATTACCTAAATATTAGTTATCAATAGCTCTCCCTATTTAAATAGATATATCCCTTCCTATCCATATTTCCACCTTCCATAGAGGTAAAAAGCTTAACAATTTCAAAATATTGATGCTTTCTAATGGGTTTGAGTCCTCAAAAACTCCCTCCCCATGTTAGGAAATTAATGTAAAATATGCGGAAGTATGTGGAAAGTAATTGCCCAAGGATCAATTTACATTTTTTTTACTTCTTGACAGATCATAGTTGTAATATTTTTTAATTTTAATACAAAAGTAAAAAATGTTTCCACCAATTATTAAAGGGGGATTTTGAATAAAACAATTTCTTCATTGGACATTGGTGGCCCAATGAAACAAAAAAGCAAGCGATAAAATAACATTTTTTTCTAAGACTAATCATGAAATTTAATATGTAATGTGGGAATAAATGAATTCACCTTAGTCCATCCAACATTTCTAATGGTTCCATCTACACATAGCCCCATTAAATGTTCTTTCATTGAATAACCTATATAAAATCAAACAATACAAACCTTCCACGTTCTTTCATAACATAATAAATGAAGTCTAGCATGAATGAATTCCTTATATAGTAACTCAAGCCTACTTAGAAGAACAAAATCTCACGTATTATACAAGAAATATACATAGACATAGATATTTTGAAGGCAAAGAATATAAATCTATATTCCTAAAAATTAGAATTACAACAAAGATTATCTACCTTGAAATCTATTTTTGTATTCCAATCTCCATGTCTTTCAATAATATTCCTTATCCATATTATAATCTATGTATAACCTGCATAATTATGAATAGTATGATAGTAAGACAAGAAACATAGCTATAGCCTAGGCTGTGATCACACTATTATTGATACCCAACAATCAACAATTACAAGAACCTATAGGTGGAATCTTACTGTAATAACGGATGAATGCTTCAAGGTAGACTCTTCAATCTCTAATCTCTTCCCTTAGCTTAGGATGCTTCTTATTAAATATTTTAGGAAATAATAATATCAAAAGTTTTGTGTGATTTAAATGAATAGAAGTCACAGATGGGTTTCATGCACAATTATGATCATTTTCCAACCCATTTATTCTTTCTCTCCTCTTAAATTTCAATTTCTTGGTGGTATAATGGGTTATAGTAGGTTTTGTATAGGAATCCCATGAAAAGCCACAATTTCTCTGTGGGGAAATGAAATTTGGATGCTCTATTATTACAAATGAGAAAATGTGCATTGCTTGAAGTGAATTTTATATTAGTAACATCTCATCATATGTTTTCGTAACTTATGTTTCCAAATAGAATTGCAATATATACACCCTAATATATGAGGTTAAAATAGGAACTCGTCATTGAAATACATTCAAAACTAGATCGTGGAAAGTCCATTAATGAGAAAATTTATGAATCAAGGAATTATAAAGAACCTACAATAAAAAATTAGGCAATTAAATATAGATCATCCTTGGGTTAGAAAAATTCATGCTATAATATATCAGTAAGCATGGTAAAAAACAAAATACAATATCAATCTATGAATTGAAATTCCATGCCATGAAAAAAATACATTATGAATTCATGTCATATAAAATATTATCACCACTATCAAATAAAATGTGGATCTATGTGTTAGGAAGAGGCTTAGAATGAATGAGAGTGAAATATGATCTTAAAAAATATTTACTTAGAAGTGATCCAATATTTATATAGCTAATGAAGTAGTATTTATAGACAATTCCATTTTCTCAACCACATGAATCGATATCAAGAGAATTAAATACATAATTTTAACCATGAAAAAATATTCTAATGACGAGTGAGTGATCGAAATAAATGTTATGGAACCCACCTATGGTGAAAATGCATCCTTAGTTGGATAGTATAATATATGAAATGAGGTAAACGATACAATATAATTTATGAATTGAAATGAAGGGTATAGTGTTGAAGAATTGTTGAATCAATTAAGTTAATTTCATTGATGTAAACTCACTAAAATTTTCCAAGTATTTTTTCACTAACGTGTCCATGTATGAAGTTAATACCTAATTTGTAGATATTCTTGTTTGGTCTCAATCTAGTCTCCTAAACTGAGCTCATTTAATGGTACATCGACGAGTTTGTATTTATTTGAGGTAGGTGTACCATATGTACCTAGGTGCTTGTTTCCTAATGCGTTGTGTAGTGTTTTGTGATGTTTTTGGTCTTTTGTGATGATTTATGATGTTTTTGGTCTTTTGGTGATTTTTATGTTCACAATGAAAATGCCTAGAAAACTAATGGAAAGGAGTTGGTGGTCAACAGGAGTTAAGCCTAATGTATGGAATGGCAAATACGGTGGAAACAACGAGCGAATCTAAACTATGACTAAATAAAAGCAAAGGCGATGACGCTTTACGGACAAATGATTCAAAGCCTAGAAGCTAAACTTGAGAAATGATCACTAAATATGCAAATCCTCTAACTAAACAGTTAAACACTAATCTTACCATGATGCAACATTTGTCCTAAGCTCTTCTATTCTATGACTAATTCCTAGTTCTATTCTACGGATTTAATTGAATGTCCTGAGAACCTTTACCGAAAAGTTATTGGTTTCTTTTTCAAAGTAGTTCTTTTGAGAAGAAGCTCTTGTTTATGAAATGATGAGTAAATTACGGGAATGCCAGGAGACCTTATAGTGATGTTGTCTTCTGTTCATATGGCTATGGATCATTTGTAGATTTTAGAGCAGAAAGATGTTTGTGAATAATGAAGGTACATTTTGTTAATCTAATAAACTGAAATAATCTATTGTGCAATGGATGGTAATCTGAATGGAAGTGCAAGTACAATGAGTTAATCTAAAAATGAACTTAAGATGCCACTAATCTAGAACAATGTTGAACTACAAGTCATCATCAAACTCGGAACAAAATGGCCCAGATATGAGTTAAATGCAGTAAGAACTCGGAGCATTCTAACTATGCTAACATGCATTATTCTATGAAGTTACACAATCTTGTTTGTTCATCATTAGTGATATTTTGGAAGAGTTCCTTCTTTTTGGAAGAGGTAGAACAATTTTATTTGTGTAATTGAGTGCAGTGCTTAAGCAAATATTTGAAAGCAAATGAAAAGCAGTCTCTTATCCATACCCTACTCGTCATTATGATGTCTTGGGCAAGCGTTTAAGAGCAAGAACGAGAGATGATACTTAGTACAAACACACAACTAAATCATTCATTATCACGGTCATGTCTTGAACTTCTTAAGAATTTCTTGGAAGAGTTTCTTCTTGTGGAAGAGTGATTAGAACAAGTGTAAGCTGTGATAGTGAACGGCAAAAAACTACAACAAATCCTACGGTACTATAGCTATTCATCATTCATCATTATAATCTTTTGGAAGAGTGTCTTCCCTTGGAAGAGTTAGAATGAATATAACTACATTAGCTAGTTAAAACAACTATAAATTCAACTCCTAATCCTACAATACTATAGTCATTCAACATTCATCATTATAGTCTTTTGGAAGAACATCTTCTTGTGGAAGAGTTAGAATGAGTATGACTACAGTAGCTAATAAAAACAACTATTAATTCAAATGCAAAACGTAAAGGCAGCTAGGAAACTTATCTAATTTACGCAAAATAAATCCCGTACGGGCGGGGGCCCTCTACCACTTGACGGCATTCAACTTCCAAATTAAATCACGCCTTCAAAATAACTTTGTCTGCTCCATTAAAGATGAAATAGTTTGAACATAACACTGCGTCTTCGGGAATGTAACACGAGTCTAAACAAAATCTAGCATCAAATCTAACATAAAATCTCTAACATAGCTCTCGGTCTCGAGTTTATAAAGAAAATGCACATAACAATAATTGCAACAATTCGGGAACCTGCTTGTCTTTCCTTATCCGAATCACGTTAGGACTCTTTGAAGTGGGTACACGTGAAGAGGAAAAGACATACGGAACGAGGCAGGTCCTAATAGAAGTCTTCCTTCCTAAATGTGTTCCCCACGTTCAAAACCATACCCGAAATTCGTTTCTTCCTCCATGATGAGCAACAAACCATGTAGACATGACGTGGATCATGCCCATATACGGTTTTTCTCGAGAGGCCCTGGAACATACTCAAACGTGAAGGCGTGATGCAAAATCGCGGTTAGCTACGAAATGTACGCATTACGCGGCTAGTTCGGTCAAAATGCTTTACAATGGCAAAAATCACAAAATTCAGCAAATCGGTCATGTAAATCATTCTAGAAGTAATTTTAACTATATTCATTGATCAATTGGGTCTAAGATAAAGTAAGGACGAGAAAATGAGGTAAAATGAAGTGAAGAAAGCACAATTTTGAGGCTCAACATAGCCCCCTTCTTTGTCTCTTTGCATGTCCTCATGCAATTATCCTATGAATTCGAAGGCTTAAGAACATCTAATCCCCTTCTTCTCCTTTGTCTGGAAGCTAGAGGTCTTACGGGATTTTCACGATAACAAGTTTGAACTTTGAGGTTGGTGAGTGCACGATTAGCTTTTTGTTCCTTGTCTTCCAACTTCTCATTGGTCTTCTCCACTTTGTCTATATGCGGGATAAGGTTGAGTTCATATCGAGTTTTGAGCTTGATTTGATCCTTGAGAATTTCATTCTCATTTTTTATGTGTCTATTCGGTAATTCCAACTCATACCTATCCCTTCTTAATATATCTATTTCGGACAATGGAGGACGGGGGTTCTCTCTGTTTTTACGAAGCTCTCCTCTCAGAAGAAGTTTTCACATAGTCATAAATTTTCTGTTGAGCGGGGTCAATTTTCGGGGGAGTTCCTTCATAAAATTCTTCTTCAATATCTTCTTCCATGGATGTTTCCTCGTCTTCTATATCAATCACCTGTTTGTTTGATTAGTGTTTTCTTGATTTTCCCTTTAATCTGTGGCTCCTCCTGGTGAGAAGATCCTCTCCTTTCTCCATGGCCCAGTTCTGATTCACCTTTTCTGCCTTAAGAATTGCCTCTTGATTTGAGTCAACTTCTCTAAAATTATTTCCTCACTACTTTCTTGGACTTTGTTTTATCAATTTCAGCCACCGAGATCCCTCCATTTCCTACTTCTTCTTGTAAATTTGTAGTTCAGGTGATGGTTCTTTTGCTTCTTCAAATGATTCCTTGTAAGAAATCATCCCATGTATCATTTGTTTTAGCTAGATGATGTTCAATCAAGATTTTGACCAAACCATGATGATGCGGTTGTCTCTAAAAATTGAACCCTTCTTTGAACGATGACCATCTTTTCAGACTTTGAAGTAAGAAATATGGTAGGTTTAAGTCTTCCCCCGAAAATGCATCATTAGTCTAATGTGGTAGACATAAAATGTCCCATATCTACCCTCACATGTAATAAATTTTTGCAAAGAAGTAGTATGTTTCTCCATTTGTTTTTCAGCCTTGTTGCAGGAATTCCTTGAAATGATCTTGCAAATGTTTTAGTGACTTCCCTTGTGGAAGCCATTAAATTTTTTCCAAAAATTGAAGCCATCTATTTGTTGTAACATTTCTTTGCATTGAGGGTAGCCTTCTAAATATTTTGAACCCACTTGGATTCGATCCTTACAATGAAACCCATGATTGCTTCTTCAACTTTCAAATTAACACTCCTTTTTTTTTTTTTTACCTGAAAACAATGACTTTCACTTTCGGATTGAAATGGCTTCAAGCTCTAAATGAAAATGGCTTCAATTTTGGAATGACATACCTCTGATTTATAGTGGCAACAACTTCAAAACCTCGCAACGATATGCCTCTGTTGATGATGAAAATAGTTTCAAAACTTAGGTGATATATCTCTTGTTGACATTTGAACTTTGGGTGATATGTCTCTATTTAACGGTTGAACTTTGGACTGATATGTCTACGATTTTAACGGTGACAACCAAACTTCAAATTTTTCCACTTCAATACCTTTGGCTCTTGGTAAACGGTTTTCGAATTCAACAACGCAATACCTCTGTCTGCGGTAGCAAAAGACTTCCGACTCACGTATACACTTCTGTGTTTATAGTAAGAATGCTCAAACTGCGCACGGTGATACTTTGTATACCCACGGAATCAAATGGCTTCAATTCTCTGTTATTATGTAAATTACCCTTTTGCTGCGCTGCGAGTTTACAATGCTCAACGTTATTCAAGGCGATATCCTTTAGTTCTGCTCTCGGTGATAATAATATCTACTGTCTTCGGAATGGAATGCGGCTATAGAATGAAGTTATGGCGGTGGTCACGGAATGAAGTAGTGGAGTGAGGTGGAGGGAATTTATTAATGATTGAAGAGACAACGGAGGATTTTACGACGAGGAGGAAATCATCATTGAATGATTTGGTTAAGAGACGTGGAGAATTCAAACACCTCGGCCATTTTAACCGCTTAAATGCTATCGGATATGAAATTTGAAATGGAAAGATTTTAATCCAAATTAAAGCTGGAGGTTTATTGGTATTGATCAACAAAAATAATTAAAACAACCTTTTCGAGCAATCATAACTAAACTATGCTAAACTTTTATGAAATTCCATTATAATTTAAACTTTTCTCTCTTGCCTTTCATTTGATTTTTGTAGTCTTTGTCTTCTCTTGCTCATCTTTCGGAAGAGTCTTCATAATCTTCTTGATTATTTTGATTCTTTGGATACAATGAGTCACTTTGTTGCAATTCTAATGTCTTCGATTGATGCCTTCGGGGGTTTGTAGGCTGAAATCTTTGTCATTTTAACGAAGAAAGGTTGATCGAGTGGAATGTCAACGAAGTGAGAATGTTCACAGCCAGAACGCACCAATCATGAAATGGAATGTTTTGGAGTATGGGTGAAATGTTAAATGGTATGAATGAAAATGGATGATGGATTATGATATGTATGAAGTGGATGATGAAATGGAATGGATTCGGTTATGAAATGGAGTGAAAAGAACATAAGGGTTATGCTGCAATTCATGACATATTTTATTCACTTATGACAGAATATCAAATTTTGTATTTTGACATGAAAATGAGATGGATGGAGATGGAATGAAGTAAAGCAAATGTGGAATGGAGTGAAATATGAATGATGGATGAGATGGAGTATGGATGAATAAGTGGGTGGAGTGAAATGGAAATGAATCATAAGCACTATGGAGCTGAACTTATGATTTTTATAACGGTTGCTTTTTTAAAAACAAAAATGGGAAAATTTAGAGTGTCGGAAGACTGCGATTTCACTACTCTTTTAAGTTGTATAAACATACCCCGATCAATGATTGGTTTTCATGCTTATACCTTTATTTATTTATTTATTTTTTAATTTTTTTTAATTTTTTTTTAGAAGAGAAATGCTTCGGGGAAAATTTAATCAAGTTGATGAAGAAGAAGACTCTTCTTCATTAACTTCACATCGTGTCTTCTTGGAACTTCTTGATAAACTCTTCTCTTGAGAGTGGCTTGTGGTATGGCTTCGGTCTATGACCATTCACGAGAAAGTGACCTCTTCTTCATCTATAGTTCTGATTTTACTGCCCCATTATCAAAATTCGGAACAATTTCATATGGCCCAAGCCAATGTGTCTGAAATTTCCCTTGAAAATCCTTGAATTTTGAATCAAACAAGAGAGCCAGTCACCCTCTTTGAATTTCTTCTCCTTGATGTACTTGTCATGCCATCAGCGCTGTTTGTTGGACTAGATTTGTTTTACGAAAACCCCGCATCTTGTACGATCTCATCCAACTCATTAATTTGCTCCAATCCCCATGCTTTTTGTGCCTCCGTTAGATCGAGTCCTAGCTGTTGCCATCTTGAATGTTTGAATTTGAACTCTATGGGAAACAAAACTTGCTTTCCCATGAGAAGCTCATGAGATGTAGCTGTTGTGTTTCTCCATGTAGTTCTATAGGCCCACAAGGCTTCGAGGAAGCCTATCTACCCAATCTCTTCTATGTAGATGAGCAGTCTTTGTTAGGATTCCTTGACTGACTTTATTAGTGGATTCCACTTGACCATTTGCTTGCGGATGATGGGAGTAGATGTTCTATGTACGATTTTGTACTTCTCCATCATTTTCTCCACTAACCTTGATGTAAATTGAGCTCCTTGATCTGTAACAATTTCCCCTTGGGACACCCAAACGAGTAAAAATATCCTCAAAAGAAAAAGTAACTATAGATGATTCATTAGCAACAAGTAATGGTTTAGCTTCTACCCACTTAGTAACATAATCGATCTGCAAACTAATATGTATTTCTTTTGTCTTGATGGAGGACTAATAGGTCCTACAAAATCCAAAGCCCATTTTTCAAAAGGTTCGATGTGCACGAGTTGTAATGGCATCTCACGAAGGAGAAGGTTTCCCTACCCTTTGGCAAGCATCACACCTTTTGACATACTCCCTTGCATCTTTAAACAAATATGGTCAATAATATCCTAAATTAAGGATCTTATAGGTTGTCATCTTATACGCAAAGTGTCGCCACAAGGTTCATCATGACATGCCTTGAGAATTTCGGAGCATCTCATCTTCACGAACACACCTTCTAATAATCAAATGCGGACTGTCTTGTACAACTCATTAGCGACCCATGAATATCTTGCACTATCATTAATGATTTTCTTTATCCCTTGCATTCATAATTGGAGGAAATTTTCCTGAAACTAAATAATTGGCAATATCGACAAACCATGGAGTTTGAGTAGAGATTGCAAAAAGATATTCATCGGGAAATTGATCTTCAGCGGTGTCATCTTTGATATTTTGAATTCTAGACGAAATCGACCCTGATGTTTTGTTGAGCCTATCTAGAATAGTAATGTTGAATTCTTGCAATAATAACAACCATCACTTAACTCTTGCCATTAGTGATTGATTTATTCATTAAGTATCTAATGGCGAGAATGATCAGTGTGAATAAAAGTTTCATAACTTTGTTATATAGTGTCTAAACTTGTTAATGGCATGAACAACATTAAAAACTCTTTTTCGGTTCGGTATAGTTTAAACTCTACTTAGAAGTCAAATTTTACGTATAATAGATGGCATAAGAATCAAATCTTTTGTCCCCATCTTGCTCCTACGTACATGTCCGGAAGCTTATCTGTGTCGAGATATGAAAAGGTAACTTCCGGTTAGGTCCCCTTAATATAGGTGCTTCGAAATTTTGGTTTTCGGGGTTTCAAAAGCTAATGGCAATCGAAGTCCCACTTAAATTCACAATCTTTGGTAGGTAATTTGAAGAGGAGATGCTATTTTGGTGAAGTTTTCTATAAATCTCAGATGTGCACGTAAATCCTAAGAAACCGACATCTCTTTGACAACTTGGAATGGATAGGTTAGAAATAACTTCCTTTCGCCCTCATCAACTCTAATCCCATCCCACAAATCTGGTGCCCTAAAGCAATACCTTCGGTGAACATCATAAAACATTTTTCATGACTAAGAGAAAGGTTTGCTTCTTGACATCTTTAAGACTTTTTCCAAGTTTTCTAAAGCCTCTTCAAATGTGTCCCCATAAAGAGCTGTGAAATCATCCATATACACCTCTACACGGTCATGTATCGGATCGAGAAAAAATTCCCTATCTTGCCCTTTGGAATGTTGCGAGTGCATTGCATAACCCAAATGGCAATACTCGATAGGCATAGGTACCCCAAAGGACAAGTAAATGTGGTTTTTATCTTGGTCTTCAAGTGCTACTTGGATTTGATTGTAACCACTAAATCCATCTAGGAATGAAAAGTACTTTTTCCGGCTAATGTATCTAATACTTGATCTATGAAAGGTAAAGGAAAATGGTCTTTAAGAGTAGCTTTTTTATTAGGCTCTCGGTAGTCAACCACTCCATTTTCCATTTTCCAAGGCACAATCACGAAAGGGAAAGTATCGACTATACGGGAAATAGGATAGATGAAATTAACATTTAACATTTTTGTAATTCTTCCTTGACAATTTCCCTAAGATTTGGATTCATCCATCTTTGAGGGTATCGATTGGTTTGCAATTTGCCTCTATATAGATGTGATGAGTACAAGTCTTGGGACTTATCCCTTTCATGTCGAGTGTATTCCCATGCATATGCGAAGAATGTCTCTGTAATACTTTGGCTAACTCTTCTTGTTGAGATTTTTCTAGGTTTTTGTTTATGTTCAGGTTTGCACCGGAAAAATTTCACTTGTAGAGTACACTTGGAAATTTGTCCATAGAATGAAGAGACGCTCTGCCTAGATGACAAAACTCAATATTGGATCCCTCTTGAAATGATTCATGTTTGTGTTCTGAAGGGATTCAAAGTTTTCTAGAGAGTATTAATTTGATTATCTTCACTAATTTCGAAGAATTGTGAAAGTGGTTATAAATATTCTTCATCCTCTATCCATTGAGTGTCATCTAGATGTATGGTGTCCCTGTTGGAGGATATAAGTGAATTTCTTTGTTGAACTACCATCAGAAATATACATATCATGGGACACCTGACTAATAAAAGCATCGTTGTAGCCAACCAAGGTCTTCCTAGTATAACGGATGGCCTCCTAGATTATTCTTAGTTGTTAGGATTATGAAATCCACGAGGTACTCCCAGAGTCTAGGGACCTTTGGAATGTCTTCTATTACCCCATGCGAGGTACGATCACGGATCTGTACGCTAATTGTAATAGTGTGGGTGTAAAGAAGATTAGGAAGTTTCGGTTGTCCATGATTTGGCTACACTCATGATATTTATTGCTGCTCCTAAGTCAATGAGTGTGTTTTGAATTTCAATTCCATTGATGTGAATTTTGACAAGCTGGATTTCTGGGGTCAGATACTTTGGAATACGTAATCTTTCCCATCATAATGTCACTATTTGTCCTACAGGTTGAATTTTCTTGGTTTCTCTTATTCTTTTCCTTGTTGTCTTCATACTCAACTCCTTTGTGTTTTGGCTAAAATTTGGATTCCTTGATGGCTTGCAATAATGGAATTTTAGTAAACATTTCTCAATTCATCTAAGAAATCATAATTAGGCACCATTATTTGTTTTTCTACACCTCTATCAATTTGTAATCTTTTCAGGAAGGAGGTATAGAAGTAGATGTGGATGGTTGCTCTAATCTTTGAGTTGGATTTATTAGATCTTTTTGTTTTAGATTTTTCAATGTTTTGATCTTGAAAGGATGTATCTTCCTCAAGACTTTTATTAACTGAAGGAGTCTTCCTCGAATTATCTTGTTTCTTGTATGATCACATAAGGTTTCCTCTTCTCCGTATCCTTCCGGACCTAAGTTGAACATCACTAAGGTCACAGAGGAGTAATTAAATAAGTTGGAAATTGTTGTCCTTCTATCATGTATGTATTCTGAGGTTCTTATTATTGGGGTTTGGTATGGGTTAGTGGCAATTGATTGGATTTTGAGGGAATGGTAATGGAAGTGGTTGATTTTGATGTGGTTGGTTACGATGATGTTGTTGAGGATTTTGTTGAAAATTTTGTTGAAGATTTTGAGCAAAATTTTGCGGGAATTTTGAGGATAAAAATGTGGATATAGTGGATAGGATGGTGAATCTCTTTTGATAATATAGGAGAGTATCTTCCATAGGGACCTTGTGATCCTTGTGCCCAAGCTTGAGATTGATTTTGAAATTGGGGCCAAGGTTCTTTTACTTGGGAATTCCAGAGTGGAGGTTGATTATAGATTTGATCATGGAATCCTTGTGTACGGGTCCACATAGTCTTCTAGATACAAAGTTAAGAGATTACGTAGGTACGACGGGAGTTTATTCTTGAAAAAACGGCCTTGAGACCGGGAAGAGAAAGCACAATTCTTGGTCTCATGTTTCTCGAGAACAAATGACACGGGTTTCTATAACTTTTTATCACGAAGGACACTTTTTCTTAAATTTATATTTCTTCCTACATTTGGGACAAAGATTGCCAAGGCATCGAGATTGACCTTTTGCTTGTTTTGTATCCAAGGGGTGTCTATTTGTTCACTGGGCTCCTAAGATGTCGGTTAAATCATCAAGCATATGTCCTATTTCTGATCTACTTCTTGTCCCGAGAAGGCAGATTTACTTGCCCTTGCAAGAGCGGATCTCTTGGACCTTTGTGGAGTTTTAGATTTCCCTCTTGAAAGGTTGATACATAACTCGGATATTTCGGGTAATGTAAAGTTGTGATATATCCCCTTTTCCCATCATGTTAAGAATATCCAACCATTCATCCCTAATTGTTTTCAACAAAGAGCTTTTAAGGTGTCTTGATCTAGGTTTTCCATTTTGCCCTTTTTATGTTATATTTAAATCTTTCCAACAAATCTTCCTAAGTTTTCATCTTCTTTTTGTAACATCTTGAACACTTCTTCCTTATGGTCCTTGGCATACAATAATCCAAGTATCTCTCTAGAAATGCTTATTTCATGTCTTCCCATGTTCTAATAGAACCTACTGTTTAAACTCATAAACCACTTCAATGTTTGCTCCTTAAAAGTTGAAGGAAATAATTTCGATTTTTGAGCATCTTGTAGATAGTCATAAGTTCTACACGGCACTTCAAATTCGAATAAGAAAGTTTCGGGATCCTCGAGTTTTAAGCCCATAGAAGTTCGGAAGGACGGAGGGTGAAATGTTTTCATGGTTGTATTAGTTTCTTCATCAAGTATAGGGAACCCAAAGAGCTTTCCTATTCTACCTCTTCCTCCATCTGCACCTCTACCTCCTTCTCCTCTTCCTCCTTCTCCTCTACCTCTACATCTACCTCCTCCTCCAAATAATGTGTGTTCTCCATTAACAACTCCTCCTCCTCCTTCTTCTGCCATGGTTGTCCTCATGGAAGTAGAAATATTTGTGTCCCTAACGGGAGTCTTTAGATCTTCTTCGCAGCGGGGTTCGGTGGATGAAGTGGAAGGTTTCTCCGTAAGACAAGTGACCATAGATCTTCCTGAAAGTCCGGGATCAGTAAAGGATGGAAGATGGGGTTTGATTGAAGAGTGTACTAGTTCTAGGTCTAGATGAAACAAGTGGTGTTCTAGAAATCAAACTTACGCACTCTACTTGTATAAATCTTCCCCTTGAATCTCTCTCACTACGCATAAAATTGTTTTTGGATGCTAAGAAACAAAAGTTACTAGTTTCACTTCCCCGACAGTAATAAAATTTTTGGTCTGTTCTAGTCTCCTCGCCCGAGCTCATTTAATTGTCAACCCGAGTTGTAAGCTAACACGATGAAGTGTACCATATGTACCTAGGTGCTTGTTTCTAATCGTTGTGTAGTGTTTTGTGATGTTTTTGGTCTTTCGTGATGATTTATGATGTTTTTGGTCTTTTGGTGATTTTTATGTTCACAATGAAAATGCCAGAAAACTAATGTAAAGGAGTTGGTGGTCAAAAATGGGTTAAGCCTAATGTATGGAATGGCAAATGCAATTGGAAACACTGACGAATCTAAACTATGACTAAATAAAAGCAAAGCTTGATAATGACTTTGAGACAAATGATTCAAAACACGAGCTAAACTTGAGAAATGATCACTAAATATGTAAATCATAACTAAACGATTAAACACTAATCTTACCATGATGCAACATTTGTCCTAAGCTCTTGATTCTATGACTAATTCCTAGTTCTATTCGCAATTTAATTGAATGTCCTGAGAACCTTTACTCAAAGAGTTATTGGTTTCTTTTCAAAGTAGTTCTTTTTGAGGAAGAGCTCTGTTTATGAAATGATGAGGAAATTACGAATACTAGGACACTTATAGTGATGTTGTCTTCTTGTTCATATGGCTATGGATCATTTGTAGATTTTGGCTTGAGAAAGATGTTTGTGAATAATGAAGGTGATTTTGTTAATCCTAATAACTGAAATAATCTATTGTGCAATGGATGGTAATCTGAATTGATGCAAGTACAATGAGTTAATCTAAAAATGAACTTAGATGCCATAATCTAGAACAATGTTGAACTACAAGTCATCATCAAGCCTGAACAAAGTAGCTGAATATGAGTTAAATGCGTGGAAACTCGGAGCATTCTAACTTCTTTAACATGCATTATTCTATGAAATTTTTTACAATCTGTTTGTTAAATCATTAGTGATATTTTGGAAAAGTTCCTTCTTTTGGAAGAGGTAGAACAATTCGACTATATGATGAGTGCAATTGTAAGCAAATAGGCCGAAAGCAAATGAAAAACTGAATATCATATCCATACCCTACTCGTCATTATGATGTCTTGGGCAAGCGTTTAAGAGCAAGAACAGAGATGATACTTAGTACAAACACACAACTAAATCATTCATTATCACGGTCATGTCTTGAACTTCTAATAATTTCTTGGAAGGATTTCTTCTTGTGGAAGAGTGATTAGAACAAGTGCTTGTGATAGTGAGCAATGAAAAACTACAACTAAATCCTACGGTACTATAGCTATTCATCATTCATCATTATAATCTTTTGGAAGAGTGTCTTCTTGTGGAAGAGTTAGAATGAATATAACTACGATGGCTAGTTAAAACAACTATAAGTTAAACTCCTAATCCTACAATACCATAGTCATTCAACATTCATCATTATAGTCTTTTGGAAGAGCATCTTCTTGTGGAAGATTTAGAATGAGTATGACTACGAGTAGCTAATAAAAACAACTATTAATTCAAATGCAAAATGTAAAGGCATTAGGAAACTTATCTAATTTACGCAAAATAAATCCATGCAAGAGGCGGGGGGCCCTCTACCATGACGGCATTCAACTCCCAAATTAAATCACGCCTTCAAAATAACTGTACTTGCTCCATTAAAGAGATGAGGAAATAGTTTGAACATAACACTGCGTCTTTAGGAATGTAACACGAGTCTAAACAAAAATCTAGCCTCAAATCTAACATAAAATCTCTGCTGTAGCTCTCGGTCTCCCAAGAGTTTATAAAGCAAATGCACATAACAATAATTGCAAAAATTCGGGAACAACATCTTTCCTTATAAATCACGTTAGGACTCTTTGAAGTGAGTACAACGTGAAGAGAAAAAACATACGGGCGGGGCAGTCCTAATAGAGAGAATCTTCCTTCCTAAATGTGTTCCCCACGTTCAAAACCATAGCGAGAATTCGTTTCTTCCTCCATGATGAGCAACGAACCATGTAGACATGGCCGTGGATCATGCCCATATGCGGTTTTTCTCGAGGCCACGGAACATACTCAAACGTGAGCGAGTTTGCGGAAATCGCCGGTTAGCTACGAAATGTCGTGCAACATCTAGTTCAGTCAAAATGCTTTACAATGGCAAAAATCACAAAATTCAACAAGTCAGTCATGTAAATCATTCTAGAAGTAATTTTAACTATATTCATTGATCAATTGGGTCTAAGATAGAAATGGACAAGGGAAAATGAGGTAAAATGAGGTGAAGGAAAGCACAATTTTGAGGCTCAACAATTCTTCCTAGATAATGACCTAGTGTGGATACGAAGACATCCATTGAAAGGAGATCCTTAATGTATCATATATCATCGATCAACACAAAATTATATCTAATATATTTGATGAAGTTAATCCTGAAAGTACATGTAAGACATGGATGCTCAAATTGAAATGTAGATAATTTCGTAGGGTACCAAATTCCCTTGAAAATGTAAGTAAGAGAAAATAATGAGTTTGGAAAGCTTGACTTAGAAGGACCACTAACACAATGCAACAATGTAGTGAGGAAATAGAAGAACTCTCCATAATGACTAGAATAACAACTAGTTAGAGCGATGAATAAATCATAATCATGGTACGAAAAATATAAAAATTAGGAGAATTATGACGTCTAAAATGGGCCTTCTAAGGAAATTAGTAAAATAATAGTAAAAATAATGGAATAAGAGTCATGATATTTTATGTGTAAATAAAAGGGAACACATTTTTTTTTACATTATATTTTCAACTTATCTGTGAGTGGGTTTGCTCAAATGTTAATCGTAGATACTTGTTGGATGTATAATTAAATTCTACATCAGAATGATTTCTACTTTTCATAGTGTTTAGTATACACACACATAAAAAAATTGAAAATATATGGAAAATCGTGTTTAACACATTTTTATAATGTAGCTCTATTCAAAAGTAAGAAAAATGGTTACTCATTGGATGTGGAATGAATTTTTTCATCTAAGGGTTTCTACGATTGACATTTGAGTAAACATAAAATGGGGAATAAGCCCATAAAATATAATGAAAAAAAAGTACTTTTTTGTCTTTCTCTCAAAAATATTCTCCCTTGGGGAAAATATATCATCTTGAATCCTATTCATTAATTTAAAGTTTATTTTTCTTCTTGCATTTTTTTCTTAGACCATATTTTTTACCTCAAAATCACCCTAATGTCCCATATTTAAGAATAGGAACTAAAGCACTTTTTGTAGTAGATAGAATAATAAATAGATATATGAATAAATAACTTAGAACTATGATATAAATCTTAACAAAACCTAAATACCACCTCGATTACAATCACTCAAACATGTTCCATGTATGAGGGTGAAAATAATTAATTAGCTATTACTAAAAATGAATCAAATCAATAGGCCAAAATTCTCCCCATTAATCTTTTGTTCATGTATAGGGGAGAAATTAGCTCAAATTAAGGGGGGGGATTAATTTTAGTCCCAAAAAATTAAAAGGTATACTTTCTCCCCTATACCTACAGTAAAGAGACTTAGTCCTAGGATCATCAAATCTCTATTTAAATTATTGGTTTTTTATCTGTTTTAAAGCATATGGTTGGCAACATTTGGTATGAGAGCTCGGGATCTTGGTTCTTTACTTTGCTTCAAATATGTCGAGTGGAATTTTCACTATAGCTTCTTTTGTGAGGATTCAAATAGTTAAAGTAGGATAAAATCCAGGATAAATATCATGTAACATCTATTTCAAAATTTATATCTTTTTTTGCTATATTTTAGAACACACACTCTTAGGAAGCTAGGGTTCTTTAGTGCTTCTAAAATTAGTTTCAAATAGGTTAAATTGGGATATTTGCTATAGTATTTTATCTGTGAAGTATCAGATAGTGAAACATGGAACATATCCATGAGAAATATTAATGACCATTTGGTTCAAATTTTAGATCCCGTTTCTCTGTAATCTCATATATATACTTGAAGAAATTTAAGGATTTTTAATTCTTCTTAAAAATATTTTGAAATATGTTTGTTTCACATTTTGAAATAAAATTTCTTATAGGAGTTTCCACAAGAAAACTTGAATCATATTAAGGAGAAATATTGGGGAACATCTACATCAAAATTCAGTGTTTCCTTCACTATAATTTTTGGATTTATACCTAATGGAAGTTACGATTTGTGAATGATCCTTAAATAAAATTGAAATGGGTTACCTTTGTAATTTTTTGTAACTTATTTTCTAGGAATTTTCTAATATAAAATATTGAAGGATTTGGAGACATACATATGTACCTCAATTACAAATTTTAGAATTATATTTCAATAATTGGACACGTGTCATGCTATACAAGGTTTTTTATGGGAAGAGCTCATGAATAGTACATTTTCTGAAGGTTATGATAAGTTTCCATTCCCACATAAAATATTGGTCAAACATGAGATCATAGAAAATACATATCAAATCATGAGATTCATAAGAGGCCCAAATCTTAGATATAGCAAGAAAAGTTCATCCAATCATATATTCTTGAGATTAGGTTTTTAAATCTACATAGATTACAAGTGACATAAATTTTAATTAGAATGTCCATTTTTTGTGACTAAAATTTTCCATAAGTATGAGTACTATAATTATTTTCCAACATGGATCCAAATAAACCTCATTAAAACACTTGAAGGATCCTCATAAACTCATAGTGAAAGTGAGTACTTAGCAATTAGGTTATCCCAATTAGACAATAAATTTAACGAAATGGATGATTGTATGTTGAAAAAGGTGGATTTAACATGTTCTCAAGAAATTCCTTAAATATAAATTATATATTAAATGGAAAAGAAGATGATTAAAAATGAGACAAGTGGAAAAATTAAATGATCAAAATGATGAAATAGAAAAAGAAGATGAATGAAAATAGTTAATAAATACAAAAATACATGAATACAATGAAAGATAATCTATTGGAGAGGCTTCCTAAAAGTGATATTCAGATCTAACAAAATCATGAAAGCAGGAGAACCATTGTGTTGAAACTAAATTAACTGGTGAAATATTTTATCACAGTTGAAATAAAACTATTGAATCACAAAAATATGATCATGATTTTTCAATAAGGTATTTGCATCATTAGGGCTTCAATTTGGCACCAACAAACTACTACATTAAGTTATATATCAGAAATTTTGATGGTAATGATGTTTTATAACATGAATATTTTAGATGGAGAAATTTCGATCTAAATCAACTAGAAAAATTTTAAATATTGCATCAATGATTTTAGAACAAGACCAACACGTATGGCATGAATGGATTTGTGAAGGGAAAAAAGGCTTCGGGTATACCTTGGTCCATTTTATAGAAAGAAATTGATAACACATTATGGGTATTTTAAGAGAAATATATTATTTATTCAATTGGTCAATCCTAAAAAAAGGTCTCCTTATAGATTACATTAAGGAATTCTAAATTTTGATTCTTATCATAATGAATGTTCCAAAGGATAATTTTTTAAAGCTATTTTTTGGACCTCTAAGGGAATAATCCAACATGAGCTGCATCTCTTTGAGCCTATATCTCTAGAGAATGCTTTCAAACTAGAAATGAATGTTGAAATAAAAAATATGACAATTATAAGAATTGGTTTCTAATAACTATAGAGAAAATTTTGCTCCATCTCCTAAGTAGTATGATGCCTCAACAAAAGGATTAATTAAGAGAAAAATGATTGTGTTTCAATTGTGGTATCAAGTATAGTAAGGAGCATAAATTCATTGAGCATAAATTACACTACATAGATTTTGAATATGAATAATATCGATATGTAAGACCATTGCAAGATCTAGAGGTTAGTGACTACGCAAAAATCTCTTACCATGCATTCGCTTAACTTAGTACCCTAGAGACCCTCATGATAGAAGTATATATCAAAAATAAAAAACATAAAATATTTTTTCATTTAGGTAGTATCCATAACTTGATAAATTACCCGATTTAAACACTTCTTAATTATTTTTATAAATAACATAATAATTCCAAAATGTAATGATTACAAATCGGTACCATAAAGTGTTCATGGAAGCTTCATGGTAATCGCTAAATGCACGGTATTTGTTGGATATTCCCATAATCACAATATAAATGGGTGGTTTTGATGTTGTATTAGGGGCCCAATGATTACAATAATTAGGAATAGTGACCCTTAATTTTTAAGATATTTTAATAATGTTTACGTACGAAGGAAAGGAAATTAAGATTAGAGGTATGGAAGGGGAATCTAGTAAAGTGATAAACTCTAACAACAACGTTTTTTTTCAAAAAAATGGATATCCTCAATAGTAAAAAAACTTGCTTCCAAAAGAGGTTATGAAGGGTAATTTAATTTTTCATAATCAACATACAAGTAATTTAAGGTCCCTTCATTCTTCTTATTAGCTTCATTTCCTTTTCGTTTATGGTGCAAAACCTATATTTGTCCCCACACTTCGTTTTGGAGGGTGAAACATCATTTTTTAAGTTTGCAAGCTAACATAACCATAAACCATACATTTTAACCTCCATCACACTTGAAACACTTTCCACAACCCTTAAACTCCCCTATTTTATGATTTGCAAGCCCCAACTGACCAAAGCCTAGCTCCATGTTGCGTTTTGGGCGGTTTCTAGGAGCTTCAAGCTGTGTAAAATTACTCTAGGCCAATTTCCACACTTATTTCACTCCCTTGCACTTACCAAAGCTCCCTAAGACCCTACATACTTCCATAAATTTTCTTACCCTCATATTCCTTCCCTAACCCCCTTCATCCCTTCACCACACTCACAACCTTTATTTTTCCCGGTACGTTTTTGCCTTGCAAACAATCAACATGGAGGGAAAGGAATAATTACTCTAGGGAGGTCAAGTTTCAAGGTTTGAACCACCTCAACTCATGAGCTAATGTCATATTCACTTTCCAATAATTTGTTTTAGAATTTAGGGTGTTTAAAAGTTTTGAGAATATTAAAGAAGTCAAGTATCATGCAGGTTGACAAGCTTGTTTTCCACTAACCTTAGGAGAGATAAGGTCATAATCACGGGGTAAGATTTATAATATCAACTAAGGCCATAGATACATTGACATGGATACCAAACGGTGGGGAAAACTATTTTAAGACCACAGAGTTGGAAGCGTAGAACTCTGAGCCAACTGCATCAAAGGTCACTACAAAGATGCCATAAAGAAAGTGTTTCCTTTTGGTCGGCTACTTGATAAGTTGCTCCATTCTTGGGAAACCATTATGAATTACTTTACATGTGAGGGAAAGATTTATAGATTGTACAAGTATCATGTTAGATATCTCATGCACTTCATTGGGGGGTGGAAACCTCTCAAACCCCTACCGTACTACCTCTACAAGAGCTTGACCAAAATGAGAGAAAGTGCGGCATACGAGAAGAGAAGTGATCATCAAGCCAAGAAATTTTCACCATGTGCTCATCAAAATCATTGTATTGCACCAGATTTTAGAAGAACATCATTTGGAGAAATTCATTTAGTCCCATGTATTTTTCCTACGCTGAGTCGGCTTTACTAGCCAAGGTACATCTTGACTATACCATGAGAACCATCCAAACAAATGGATATTGGCTCATATAGGAGAATTATAGTGAAGAACACATTGAGGCTTAGGTGAAAAAAACATATTAGAGAGGTATGAGGCTTGCGTTTCTCCAAAAAATTGTGGAAGGAGTGAAGTCTACATCAGGAGAACAAAGATCATCACCACAACATGAGGCACATTTGAATGATGAAGAGCCTATCACATCTTAACAACGACATGGAAGAATTGGAGGTGAATGAGGCACATATCAGCAAAGAAGAGCATCATTGATAAATATATTGAGATAAGAAGGCGAAACCTTTTCCAAGGCCAACTTCTTGATTTCATTCTAGAGCAAGAGAGCACGGAATTGAAGGTAAATCGGCTAATTTGGAATACACATAAATTTGATGCTAGAAAACGAGGATGTAAATGGAAAGGAATAGTTGATATAGATGATTCAAATGAGCATGAAGAGAATTTTATAAGTAATATTACAAGAACTTGAGGCCTAATAAGGGCACTTCAATGACAAAAGCGAGGAGCATTTCCACTAAATACACAAATGACAATGGATGAGCTCATACTAGCGAGAAATTGAGAAAGACAAGAGGTATTGGATTGATAGAGTTAATGGTCATTTTGAAAGCTTTTGAAGAGTAATAATAAGAAAAATGTCATTCGAGAGACACATTTCCATGCACTATTACAAGAGAAATCGAGCGTCTTAGGTAAAGATCGAAGCACTTGAAGAAGTAGAGCAAACCTAATGGAGTAAAAGGAAAATTTAGATTTACTAGGCTTGTTGATTCCCTCATATCATAGAGAAATTCATCTCGGTGCTTCATGGAGTAAGTCTGGAGAATTTTAGGCAAATTTGGATAAAATTTGTAAAATTTTGAAGAATGCTATTTTTTTGCGATTTTGACATAATCACTAGGTCAAAAATGCGATATGCCCCCTGCATTGCGTTTTTTGTGGTGGCCTCTAAATGAAAAAATTGCATTATTTTATTTCTAACGAGTTCTAAATATATTCTAGCCAACGGGAGCAGCACTTTAGCAAGTTTTGGTAGGTGAGAAGGCCCAAAAACCACTCAAACACCATCTTTCTACCCTCTTTTTGAACAAATCGCTACTTTTCTAGAGTACATGAGGAGAATGAATTTTAGAAACTGAGTCAATTATTTTTAGTGCTTGGGTACTTTATAATGTAGAAAACATGAATATCATTCTCCAACATCTTTCATATCAATATTTGGACCTCGGGAAGGTCTCCAAAAGTCGCTTCTCCCAATTTATTTGCATTTTCTCCTTGCACATTGTATTTTTTTCCTGATTTTGCTATGTTATTGCCGGAAAATTAGGTTTTCTCTTGTTGACTTGGTCGAAATTCAACCTCTACTATCCTTAATTTGTCACTTTTCATGTTTTTTTGATGTAGACATGTGTAATTATGCTAGTTAGAGTAAGAATTATGTGGATACATTCTTGCAAATGCTATTTATGGTCAAAGGTATCAATTTTTATAACTTGAAGACTTGTTGGCTTACTTATTTGGTCTTTAGGTTTTAGGTGATAAGATCATGGGATCAGTTTCTCACTCAAGGATTCGACCTTTGAGAGAGAAAATGGTTTTTATCTATATGTATTCATTTCTAAGTCATTTTGATGGTTGGAGATCAAAGGGTGAGACCATAGTAGCGTGTGCTTCAACTTTTATTTACAAATTAAGGAACAATAGCAGCTATTATCTAGGAATTCATGTACGATTGATTTTTTGATGTTTTATTTTCTCTTCTATAGTTTTTATAAATGATATTAATTATCTCTTTTCATGCATTTCTTTCCTCGGTGATCTTCCTAAAAGTTTGATAAGAAGAATTCTTCATAAGCTGTTTGTTTTGGGAATATAATTTTATGTTCGCTTCCTTTTGGTTAATGAATTCATGATCCATGCTCATTAAGATCCTCTTTCATTTAAAACACTACACTACACCAAAATAACCCAAAGCCCATCACTAAGGAATTTATACCTTGCTCCCTTATATATTTGCGAACGTAACCCTTTGAAAATTTGACCACAGCTACCTGGTTTTCATCACAATGATCCAACAAAAAAAACCATCAAACTTTCAAAACCCTAGATCTAACCCTAAATCCTAATCCTCACATCCCGAGTCAAACAATTTGGATGTGATTTCCTATAGAGAGCATTCTATGGTTTGGTAGGGCTAGCTACCAAACAAAAATTGGTTTCGAGTTACCTCCATTAACATTTTCATCATCCTTGGGACGATTACAGAGGCTAGCATTTTACGGCGTCATTCTTGGGGATCGAAGTGTTAGATATTCCTTCAGGTTTACCATAATTTTCCATAAAATTATAGGCCTATGAGTGATAGCCTCTATTTTTTCACAAAGGTTGACTCGAGTTACGAGAGATCCAAAGTGCGAAGGAAGAATACAACGCTCCCCGAATAGGCACACATGATCTAGCTTCTCCCATTGAAATTAGGAAGAGACTCATTAGAAAACAAATACCTCGGCATTAAGATATTTAATTGAGTTCATCTAATTTGGTAAGGTCTACATCTTTTCCTATTTGAATTGTTTTCACTTGAAGATACTCTTTCAATCTCAAACTTCGGTGATCCTTTGTTTAGATCAAAATCAGAAACATCCTTGTCTCAAATTATTTGATCCTTTAAAGGTTGTCTAAAGTAACGTCACTATCTAAAGTTATATTTGATTTTTAAAAGCTTAAAAAATAGTATAACATCATCCACTCTCTCGTTCGGTTAGTCTGCTCAGCGATTTACCACAAAATTATTGACAAAGACTTCCTCTCACAGTGGAACCAATGATGTTAGAGCAAGGCAAAAAATTTATAATATAATATATTTGATAGAATTGATGAAGTAGACCACGATGATGCCAGAAGGAGAATTAAAGAAATGGTGGCGGAGTTGGTTCAATTCGGACTTCATAATAAGTGACATATATTTTCCTCACCAAGTGGGAGGAAAATAAAAATACACTTCATATAATGACGAGGTATAATTCCTTTGAAGATACACCCTAAAAGTCGAGTCAATACTATAACACCCACTTTAATAAGTTATACAACTCCATTCCCACCAATATCAAACCTCCACCTAATTTTCCTTGTTGCACTATCTAGACGCCTTTAACACAGGACATGGCATATCGGCTTAGAGAAAGGAATCCTACCTCACTAAATGAGATTTATTATTTCAATGGAAAGATAAAATTTTTGAGGATATTCATCCCCAATGTCGCTAGGCATCTTGAGATGTATTGGAAATATGCTAAAGAAGGATTTTCGAATGCAGATGGTCGAGAACATGCAAAAGAGGTCATTAAATTAAGTAAAATTAGCTTTAACATGTGCTTCCATATTGATCATCCTTTGATTATAATTTGTATTTTATTATCCTTTTATTGACTTACGAGCATCATTTGGTTGTTGTACTGATGCGGAAAAAATATTCCCAGATAAACTGACCAATTTCCTTTTTTAAACCGAACCATAAGAGATGTAGTGTTGAGATATAACATAATTCAGAAGAAATATTTGACCTTGGTGAAAGCTCTAAAAGGAATTTCGCGTATCCATATTACATTCTCACATCATAGCCTATGTTCCAAATACCTTGTTAAAATATGTCTTTGATACGAACATATCCAGAAAGGAGGCGATGAAATGGATTGCAACCATTCTTATGTATGATTTTGTTGTGTAACCAGCTCCAAAAATAGAAGAAAAGAGATATCAATGCCTTATAAATAATCCACTTCAAAGGAGCAACCTCCAATACATTACATAAACGAAAAAAAATCTAGGATGATCCAATTTACAAAACCTCCTTTCTATATATAGGAGTCGATGGGGCCCTGTAATGTAATCCTAGTGGGCCACAATGTAATCCTAGGTAACCTAACAATAATAATTTAGGAGCACCATAATAATAAAATGGGGGTTACAAGGGTACAATAATAACAATAAGGGGTTATGACAATAAGGGACTATACTAGTAATATAGGGACCTAACATGCCCCTCTCCTTCAAAAAAGGTGTTTGTCCTCAACACTTGAGTATCTACGGGTGCTTACGCTATAAAATTCTCATCCTCATGTAGAATCTTCGGTGGGTAAGTTCTTCCACTTGATGAGATACTTTGAAATTGATCGATTCGGTGATTGTCGAGTTCATATTTCCGTGAGCACTTCGGGTTCAATACGATTTTTCCTTCCTCATCAAGTTACGGTAATATTGTTTGAGACGGAAGATTTTCACCGATAACCTTCTTTAAGCATGAAACATGGAAAATTGGATGTACTCGCGAAGAAGCAGGAAGCTCGAATTTGTATGCCATAGTACCAATATTTTGCAACACCTTGTAAGGACCATATTAATTTGGCGATAATTTATTATCCTTATTTGCTTGCTTGAGGGACATTTATTTGTATGGTTGTAGCCATAAAAATATCCAATCTCCTACATCAAAACTTCTCTCGCTGCGATGTTGATCTGCCTGTTGTTTCATTCAATTTTGTGCCAAATTCGGAGTTGTATCCTTTAAGAGTTGGAGAACTTCTTGCGATGCTCGATGTGATCTTCCACTACTTGAACCTTCGGGTACACGCAAATATGATGTGATGGATGGTGGATGATATCCATAAAGTGCCATAAATGGGGTCATTTTTGCTCTGCGATGTCGAAGGAAGTGTTATACCACCCATTCAGCAAGAGGTAACCACTTGACCCATTGTGTTTGTTTATCGAGATACAAAAAAACGAAGATATCCTTCCAAACATGTATTTACTATCTCGATTTGACCATTAGATTGAGGATGATAAGATGAGCACATGAGCTAATTGAGTACCCAAACAAGAAAATAACTATGTCCAAAAATTCCCGATAAGAATTGGGATCTCTGTCCTCTGATAGCCATTGGGCTTCCATGTAGCTTTTGAATTCTATCCATAAATGTAGTAAGCAGTATTTGTACTTGCTTTAAATGGATGAGATAATGCACAAAAGTGTGCATACTTGGCCTTTCTATCAACTACCACCATGATGACACTACTTTCCTTCGGACTTGAGTAAAACTATGATAAAATCCATTGAAATCTCCTCCCAATGTTGACTTGGAATGGATAAAGGTTGTAGAAGTCCGGGGTGTAATTGTTTCCACTTTATTACGCTAGAAAACCAAACATTACGCAAAAAAATTTAAATATCGATTTGACCATCTAAAAAAATTCTTTCTTCACCACAGTAGTAAGTTTTTAAAAATCTGAGTGTCCTCCTAAAGGAGAAGTGTGCAATTCGAGAAGAATTTTGTTTTAGTTGGGAATTCTTACGAAGATATGAGCGATCTTTGTACCTTAAGAATCATTTTCCAACTAAATGTATCATATGTACTAGGATCTTCTTTGCAACTTTTGAATGAGTGTCCATACATCTTTGTCCTTATTCCATTCATCTCTTGCTTGATTATCCAATCTGTTTGGATAATAGAAATGGCCCCAAGCAATGATTCCACCTCTTCATTCTTTCTTGAGAGTGCATACGCAACAAAATTAAAGCTTTCCTTTTTTGTATATTATTTCAAAGTCATAACCCAACATCTTTGTGACCCATTTTTGTTGCTCTTGACGATAGTCTTTGTTCCAAAAGTGTTTAAGACTATCATGATCAGTTTTTACAATGAAGTGTCTTCCCATTAGGTAAGTTTGCCATTTCTTTAGTGCATGTTTGATATTGCTAACATTTCCTTCTCATAAATAGGTTTACGTAAATACTTTCCTTTGATTGGATGACTTTCAAAAGCAATGGGTCTTCCTTCCTACATTAAAGCGCAATTCCATTTCACGAGGCATCACATTCCACGATAAAGGTTTTTTGTGAAGTACGGTGTATTTAGACCGGTGCTAGGGACATTACCTCTCTAAGACGTTCGAAGGCCTTAGTTGTGAGGTGTAATGCATCTTTCTTGATAATGTTGTTAGAGGTGTGCCATTCTCCCATAATTCTTAAAAAACTTTATGATAATACCCTGTTAACTTGAGAAATCCTCGCAACTTCTTTATGGTTGTGGGGACTTTCCATTCCTTAATGGCTTTAATTTTGTTAGGGTCTACTTTAACACCCTCGTGAATCTGATATGACCCGGATATTCACCGCTTGTACTCCAAAGAAACATTTGGGATTTTTTAGCATATGAAGAATTGTTTCTCTGTTGATAGTTTGAGCACCCTATCAACATGTTGAACATGATCCTTCCAAGACCTATTGTAGATTAGTATATCATCAAAATACTAGCACAAATTTTCTAAGGAAGGGTTTGAAAATGGAATTCATCGACCCCTTGAAATAGAAGGATGCATTGGTAAGGCAAAAGGCATGACAAAAATTCATAATGACCCTCATGAGTTCGAAATGTTGTTTTTAGGAATATCTTGATCTTCATTCTAATTTGATGATATCACGAGCAGTCAACTTGGTAAAATAAATTGCTCCATGTAATTCATCCAATAATTCATCAAATCCGGGAATGGGAAATTTGTCTTTAATGGTGAGCTTATTGAGCTCCCTATAATGGGACACATTCGCCATGATCCATCCTTCTTGTGTACCAACACTATTTGGAGAAGAAAAGAACTTTGACTAGGGTGAATTATACCGCCTCTAACATTTACGTAATCATACATTCAATTTCGCTCTTTTGGAAGTAAGGATATATATAAGACACGATGTTTGGAGGAACACTTCACGGAATCAAATGAATAGCATGATCATGGTCACGAATAGGTGGGAGTCCTTTGGGAGTTTCAAACACCTTGGAATGATTGTCCAAAGCATTGGAGATACGCGAGAAATAGATGATTTTGATGTCGGAACTTCTAGTGAGCACAATTGTGCAATTATGTCTCGTTTTTCTTTCTTTCGGCTTTGTCATGACATTAGAGCTTATTATCCTTCTAGGATTCCTTCAATACCCAGTAATTCGACTTCCTTTCCTTCTGAAAAAATTTCAAGAAAAGTTCTTGAAAAATTAAAAGCTACCATCCCCAAAGATTGTAACCATTGTACTCTAGTACAACATCGAACCTCCCATAGGAATGGAAAGCATTGGACTAGTCGATACATATTCCCCCATGGTTAGCTTGATATTATGATATTTCCCGAGAGAAATTTATAGTTCCTCCATTTGCAACCATCAATTGACATTATGGTCTTTAATTATAGAAACAATTTAATTCCTTGCCTACCTTACAATGAATAAAATTAAGGTGCTACACTGAATCAATCAACTCTATTACCTTTTCCTTCATAAGTTTTTCCTTCTATCTTGAGGTTTGAGGAGTGGTAATTCCTTCCGAGTGCATTACACGATATGGTCGGATTCATTTCTTCCTCTTCTAGGGTTGGTTCCTGGTGCATATCCTCTTCTTGTTCATTTTCTTCTTCCTCTTCACAATCTATGTAAAATAATTTCTTCATTTATGACCTTTAGTGTATTTTCTATCTGTTGTAGCAAAGCCATTTTTCTCTTTTTCTTCCAATTGTTGTGGTGTCGACCTTGTAGGTTGTGGAAATCTAGACGTAACAACACTTCCTTCATTATATAATTGAGTGGTAGGCTTCCTTGTCGCCATTATTTTACGTTCAACTTTTCTTGCCAGCTTTGAATGCCTCCTCAGGCGAATCTGGTTCCAAAGCAGAAAATTCATGTTGGATGTTATCCTTTAAAGTGCATGAAGAGATCGATCATGTGTTCCTGCGGAATATCGATTTACCCTTATATTCAATTTTTTGAAGTCTGAATGTGCTACCTAGCTAAACCCTTTTGTTTGAGATTATCAATTGGCTAAAGAAGGTGTTGCTCTTCGTAACCTCATAATGTGCTATCATTTCCTCCCAGTAAAAATTGACCAAGTGACAATTTTTACGGGAGCAAAGCCATCGATACCATACAAATATTTTTGTTCTAAATGTAATGTTGCAATGCGTACCTTTTGTGTGTTTTGCAAGTTATGGAGATCAAATATTGCTCCATATGTAGTATCCATGTTGCAAGGGATCCTTTCTATCAAACTTCCTCATATCCATTTTTGGAATATGGTGGTTATTCTTTTGCCAACATTACAGAGTTTATGAAATCGCGATTAACGTTTATTTTGTCCACATCATGGGAGTTCTTCTACTATCTTTTCTCCATTAGGAAAAATTTCTTGTATCAACTTTAGCCAAAGAGACTTCGATGTGATTTTTTAGATCATTCTTCATGTTTTCCATCTTAGCTTCCATGCTGTCATCTTCACTTCCACACCTTTCTTCAAAACTTCCATTTCATTTTTTTCTCTTTGCGAGAGTGAAATTTGTTGCACTTGCTCTTGTAATTTTGATAGATCATCATGTTGCAATTCTTCATCTTCATGAGTCATAGTAGAGCCTTCGAAGGCTTAATGGGTGTTGAATTATTTTTACGGGGGCATCTTTTAGAACCCAATAATGATATATATTCTACAATATTCCCTTCGAATCAATTAAAATTGATTCTTGAACAAGACTTATGCGATTCGGAAAAAATACACACCTTTTCTTGCTTTTGGGGAGCTCGATATTAGAAGATTGGATTATCTGCGTGATTGTAGCGCTTCAATATATGAATTGTGGTACCAATGTAGCCCTATAAATTATCTTTCGAATGCCACGGTTCGACTTTGATTTGGATTCTCAAGACAAAGTTGTGTCCAATCTCCCACAATGACCTAATTATGGATTGGTTAATTAGAGAGAACATGTATGACTTGCCACGTATCAGCTGTTTCATCCTTTGTCTCTGATTGATAGCAAAGAAACCATAGTTTGTGTACTTGTGACCACTTTTTTACGGCACTCCAATCTGATGCACGGAGAGAGAGTTATTGAGTACCACAATCACCTCTTTGAGATGCAATTCGGGAGCACGAAAAGTCACTACCTTCCACAGATCATATCTCCAAAAATGTTTGAACCAAGATGTAAATTTTTTTGACAAATTTCGTAAAGATTTCAGCTTTGCACCATGAATTTCAGATTCTGAACCTTCATAGAAAAAAATATATAGCGCAATTGCCTATTTTGTTTAGGAGCACGAAGAAAAGACCTAACACGGATCATATCTGCGAAACTATTGCGAACCAAGCTGCGAAATTTTAAAATCTTCCTCGGGATTTAGGCTTTTCACCCAAAAATTTCATCCTTGAAACATCGTATAAAAACGTTATAGCGAAAATGCCACGATGGCCTGTTTGGGCTTAGAGCGAAACCTAGAATCAAAAGCTGCGATGCCAAATGTTGTGTAACTCCAAAAATAGAAAGAAAAAGAGACATCAATGCCTTGAAATAAGCCACTTCGGGGAAACCTACAATACATTAAATATATGAACAAATCTTGGATGATCCAATTTACAAAACCTCCTTTCTATATATAGGAGTCATGGGGCATAATGTAATCCTAGTGGGCCACAATGTAATCCTAGCCGACCTAACAATAATAATTTAAGGAGCACAATAATAATAAAATGGGGGTTACAAGGGTACAATAATAACAATAAAGGGGTTACAATAACAACGATAAGGGACTATACTAGTAATATATGGACCTATGATTTGGAGATCAAGCTCACAAAGATGATGATCAAGGGAAGGTTTTGGAAGAATATGGCGGTGGAAGTAAGATCGACATGCCTTTGGATATAAATGCGATTCTGCACTTTTACGATGAAAGAAGTTGACTTGATGACACATGTATGTATAATTTTCATTTCATCACCTTGGTATGTTGATATATTTTGTTCTACATCATTTAAATCCTACGGCGAGTGTGTCTACAAGCGGAGGTAGATCATTGAAATTAAAATCCTTGAATTATTGTATTTTAGACAATGTGTTGTATTTGAAAGACCTGGAGGTGTCTTGCTGAATTATCTTTTGAAATTAGATGAGAGGAGGTGATGAGTGACTTCCACAAGGGTGATTTTGGTGGTCATTTATATTGGAAGACCACGGTGAACAAATTTTGTGGGTTGGTTTTGTTGGCCCACTCTTTTTGTTGATGTGTACAAGACTATGATGATCTTTCACGAATGCTCAAATTTTCCAAGGAAGAGGAAGTTTTCTCTCACTTCCTTCGCAACCCATAGCGATCGAGGCACCATTTCGGGGAATGGGGTCTTGATTTCATAAACAAGATCAATCCTTCATCATCCGCCTAGTGCAGAGTGGATTTTGATGGCTACAGTTATTTTAAAGAAAGGATTATGGCAATCCCAACTAGGCAAGTAATTGATTTGGTTATAACTAAATTTTTGAAATCTAATATCTTCTCTAGATTTGGTTGTCCATAAAATATCATCATGAATAACGCGAGTTGCATTCAAATCCGAAAAGATAGTGGATTTTGTGACAAGTATAATATCACATTCATCATTCGACTCCATGCTAATCACAAGTTAATGGTTTATTTGAGTATTCCAATAATTCCTTGGTTAACATTATTAAGAAGATGCTAGAGGTAAAAGAAGAAACATTTGCATAACAAAATCATCAGTACCTTGTGGGAGGACGAGTAACTAACAAGAAGTTTGTAGGCATGTCACCTTTTGAGCTAGTGCATGGGGTTCATACGATATTCCTAATTCTCTCGTTGTTTCGGTCCTTGAATATGTTGTAGGAAATTGGCGATGAATGGAATGATGTTCAACGATGGATAAACCAAATGATCCATTTGCAACAAATGAGGAGGGTGTTTCAAAACACTTCAAGATTCAAGAAAGAATCAAGAAAGTGTATGATCGCAAGACCTAAGCAAATGGCTTCGGCATAGGTGATGTGGTCCTCCATTCGAATGCTCGAAATGAAGATAAGAGAGCATTACAATTTTGAGAATTTATGGAAAGGACCACATAATATTTTAGCTTCAGAAAGCATGCTTTCTTGTTGGAGGAAATGAATGGGAAAGATTGTGAAAGGACCGGTGAATCATAGGATTCTCAACCACTACCTATTTTTATCGAATTTATGAAATTTCTCAATACCATTGTACATAAAATTTTACTTTTCGCTGAAGTGTGAAGGAGTTGATCTGTGGAAGCTTCGATTTGAAGTGAAGGATGTAAAGTTCCTATGATTGGCTATTGATTTCTAAGTACAATAAGTTTTCTTTACTTAGAATTCGGTTAGGTGTGTTAGTCATTTTTATTTTTTGAGTTTACTATTTTGATTTTGACTCCATGCCTAATGGATTAAGCTGCATAACATACGGTATTCTTGGCACCTGTAAGGAGCTGCCATCCCTAGATGGATCCAATGTTAGTGTCGATCCAATTGTTCTGTCACCAATGATCCAATGTACTTTTCAAAAGTTTTTTTGGGTTTCAAGTCAAATTTTTATGGTTCCATTAAATTCTTCAAATAAACATTTTGTCATGGCTACGTGTCTAGGCCTATTATTGCTCCATTGAAAAAAAAAAATTGTCTTTAGTCATTCCCATATCTCGAGTTCGATGAGTCATCATTTCAAAGTCATTATTTTCATCTTATTCATGCCACCATGGTCCTCATTTAGCTAAGTGTCACCATTAGGTCATTGGGATTTAAGTCACCAAAATATATCATTTCATTAATAAATCCTACAAATGAAGGAGTATTAATGGGGAATTTACTCAATAAATTTTGTGTAAAGTGTAATTTATTTCCATTATGATGTAATAAGTTCTAAATTTTTCAAAAATTTGCTGTAGTTTTGAAAGAAAAGTGAAAGTCACTTGGTGGGCCACCAAACCGTAGTGAAGAAAAGACTTCCACAAGATATAAAAGACCATAAAAGTCATTTCTCTAACTCATTCCATTGGAAAAGATCTCTCACACATGATTAAAGGAAACCTTAGCACTATTAGCATCGAGGATAGTCCAAGAGAATTGATTCCAAGATACCATGTTGTGTTTTCACCTCTATGTTGCGTTTTCAATCCAACACTAAAAAATGTTACTTCCAGCACGGAGGAGTAATTGAATTTTTCATAATCATTTTAAAATTAATTTAAGGCCCTTAATTCCTCCTTTATCTAATCTTCATTTTTCTCCTTTTTATGGTACGAGAACCTCCATTTCTGCACACTGTTTGTTTTCGAGGCGCAACCTCATATTTATGTTTGAAAGCTAAAATACCTATCCCACATACATTTACCCTCCATCACACTCGACACACTTCCACAACCATTACACTTCGCTATTGATTTTCAAAGAACCAACAATGAAATGATAGCTCCTCGATGTGTTTTGGAAAATTTCTAGGGCTTGGGCCTTGTAAAAGTCCCTAGACCAATACCACTTCTTATTTCACCCCACACCACTTCCCAAATATCCCTAGAACTGCCTATTTCCCTAAATTTCTTACCCTCCCATCCTTTCCCCTAACCCCTTCATCCCCTCACTCACTACCCTAGCCCCACACCACTAGGGTTTGCCTTGCAAACAATAAACATGGATGGAGAAAGGAAAACTTATAACAAAGGGAGGTCAAGTGTCAAGATTTGAACCACTCAACACTCATGAGATAATGTCATCTTCACTTGCCAAGTAATTTTTTAAATTTAGGGTGTTTAACGTTTTCAACAAGGAAAATTTTGGGGGCTAATATTTGTAGGTGGGCTATTTTCCATGTTTTTTCCAAAAAAAAAAAGATTCGCGAAATTTTCATTTTCTCACAAAAAATTATTCACCCAAATTTTATAGTAGAAAACTATTTTACCTTTAAGATCACTAAGATTTTATTTATACTAATATTAAATCATTATAAATATGAATATTTCTATAGAAATATCTCCAAACATTTTACACTTAGCACATTAGGGACTAGTAAGAGTCACCAAGGTTTTCTAAACATTAAAATAAATTTCCATCCTTGGAAATTTTCTGAGGTTTTTGAGAAAATTCAAAAGTCAAATATCATGCCATGTTGGCAAGATTGTTTTCCACTAACCTTAGGAGAGATAAGGTTATAATTGTAGGGGTATGCTTCACAATCAGCGAGGCCATAGTTACCAACTTCATGGATACAAAATAGTGGGGAAAAGGGGTTTAAGGGCTTTAGATTTAGATGTGGAGAACTACAAACCTTTCATGAAGGTCACTACAAATATGCCATAATGAAAGTGTTTCCTTTCGGTTGCTACTTGATAATTTTTCTCCATTGATGAGGGCTATTATGAAGTACTTTACATGTGAGGGCATATTTTCTAGACTTTTTAAGTATCATGTTAGATTTATCATGTAGTTAACAATGGTGGAAACCCTCAACTACCCTACTACCTCTACGAGATGTTGACAAAAGTGGTAGAGAAAGTGTAGCATAGAGAAAGTGATCATCAAGACAACCTTTTTCATGTTTCCCTCATCAAAATCATTTGTCTTGCACCATCTTGCGGAGAATAACATAACTAGAGACATTCATTCCATCCCATGTATTTTTCCCTTATGCTAGACAACCTACTATCCAAGGTGCATCATCTTGCACCATCGGCCCCATCCCGAACAAATGGAAATGGCTCATCTATTAGAATTCCAATGAATAAGACATTTAAGAATTTGAGGGTGTCCAAACATATTAGAGAGGTAGGAGGATTTTCTCGAACATTGTTGAAGGAGCCAAGCCTACATAAATAAAACATAGATCATCACCACAACATGACACACATTTGCATGATGAGGAGCTTATCAATATTGACAACGACATGAGAGTTGGAGGTGAATGGTATCAAAAATCAATAAACTAGGTCATCATGGATAAATATGATGAGTAAGAAGGGCGAAGGACACATTTCCTGACCAACTTCTTAATTTCATTCTAGAGCGGGGGAGAACATGAAATTCAAGGTAAATCAACTAATTTTGAGTATAAATAAAAAAATTTGATGCTAGCAAAAAGGATCTAAAGTGAAAATAAAAACTGATATATATTATTTAGATGAGCATGAAGATTGGGTTAGAAGGAAGATGTGAAGGACTAGAGGCATAAAAAGAAGACACTTCAAGAGAAAACAAAGGAATTTACACCAAAGACACAAGTAGTGGAAGAGGTCATACTAGAAGACATTGAGCAAGACATGGAGTATTGACATGATAGAGTCAACGGTAATTTGAAAAGCTCCTGAAGTGGGATAATAAGAACAATAAAATTTATAGACACATGGCCATACACTATTACAAGACAAATCGGGTGTCTCGGAAAAAATCAAGCACTTGGGTGAAACTCAAAGAAACCCAAACGGAGGAAAAGGAGAAGCGAAAGTTAGATTTTCTAGTTGATGCTTCCCTCATGTATATAAATTAATCTCGGTGTTTCATGGATCAATTCTAGAGAAATTTTGGGCAAATTTGGAGAAAATTTAGAATTTTTTTAAGAATTAGGTTTCTTGGAAAATATTTGACGGAGTCTAGGTCAAAAAGCGAGTGTACCCCACGTTGCATTTTTTTATAGAGGCCTATAAATAACAAAAATTTTGCATTTACGGATTTCTAATGGAATCTACATCACTTATAGCCCATGGGAGGAGATTTTCAGTAAGTTATAACGAGTAAAAACACCCAAAAGCACTCAAAAACCACCTTTATGCCTCATACCCCGAGACAACTTGTGTTTTTCGAGTACGTGGGGGAATGAATTTTATGGAGCTAAGGAGAAATCATTTTCGGTCTTGAGGATTCTATCATGTATCCAATGGAAGATATTTCTCAACATCTTTTAGGCTAGCATTTGGACCTTGAGAAGGCCTCCAAAGCTAACTTCTTCCAATTTCGTTTATGTTTTCTCCTTGCACACTTTGTTTTTTTTTCTGATGTCGCTACGTTTTTCTTGAAGTCAATTTTATCTGTCGAATTGGTCCAAACTCGGTCTCCAACGATGTAATTTATAGCACATGTTTTGATGGTGTAAACATGTGTAATTATGTTGGTTAGAGTAGAAGTAAGTGAATACATGCTTGTAAATTACATTAATGGTTAAAGGTATCAACTTTTCTAACTTGAAGAGTGTTAACCTCCTAGTCTTTAGGTTTAGGTGAGAATATCATGTGATCAGTTCCTCCCACTCGGATTTGACCCTTGACGGAGGGAAATGGTTTTTTTTTCTTTTATTATACATTTCTAAGTCATTTTTATTGTTGGACATCAGAGGGTGAGACAATTTTAGCTTGTGCTTTAGCTTTTATTTAGAAATTCAAAGGAAAAGTTGCAATTATTATCTATGAATTAATGTAGAGTGGTTTCTCATGTTGCTTATTTTCTTGCATGCTCTTTTAGAAATGATATGCATCTTCTCTTTCCATGCCTTTCTTTATTGAGTGATCTTCCTAAAATTTTGATAAGTAAAAATTTTCATAAGATTTATTTTTTTGGGGGAATATCATTTTAAGTTTTCTTCCTTCTATTTTAATGAATTCATGATCCATGCTCATTAAGGTCCTCTTTAATTTTTTAACCCTAAAATACCTTGACAAAACCTTAATCCTGTCACTAAAGAATTGCTAGCTTTATCCTTTATATATTTGCGATTTGTAACCCTTTGAAAATATGACCCTGCTACGGTCTTCATCATTGATCAGGAAAAAAAACCATAAAATTTTAGAACCATCGAGCACAGCCTACCTACCCTAAAATCTACTCGTCCCTCCGGTCAAACCCTTTGGCTATGATTTCATTGAGGGAGCCCTCGTTGGTTGGCATGGATAGCTACCAAATGATTAACGGTTTGGTTACCTCTAGTGGACATCCTTTCATCGGCCTTGGGACGTTGTGGAGGCTAATAAAGTCCATAGGAGAGGGCAACAATTGTTGTATACTCTTATCATGGACCATTACCCTTACTACGGGGGCCCATAATATTCAATAGCAAAAGGATCGGTGTTATTTCATCAATGAAATATTGGGAGATATTTTCGGTGTAAATACATGGTTGATTCAATATTTTTTGGATGCTTCTTTGTTTTAGTTGTTGCGGTAGCAATAAAAATAGTGAGGAGGGAGTGTTAGTTTTGTTACAACACATTACTACATAGGAGAAGGAGGCATACATCTTGATAAAGGATTCGAGAAGCAAGTTTGAGTTGCGGAGGAGTAAGGACCGGGGTTGTTCGTAACCCTTTTATTGCTAATATGGAGTGCTAAATTGTAGAAGAAAAAGATTCATTTGACTTATGCTTTAGTTAAATGGAGAAATTTAATTCCACTTGAACAAGATGAGTTGCAGTGAGTTAGAAGTACTAAAATCGCTAAATAACTTAGATAACTCATTCAATTCGAGTTTGTAGGAAAGAATTAGAGTTGTGGATGAGTTTATTGCTAGTATCTATCATGTAGTGGAGTTATATTTAGTGAAACTCATTTATCCCAACTCTAGTCTAGAATAGAAGCCCGAGTATGAGTTCAATTGGTATTTGTAATCATTGTTAATTCACTCATATCTCGATTAACTAGTTAATTGATTAAAAATAAACGTAGCCATGCATGCATTTCGAATTTTCTAGGTTAGTGGAGGGAAAATATATAATTATATTTATTATTGTATGTTAGCGAGTGTATAAATTTTCGATTGAAGCGGAGTGATATAATTCTCTTGAGATTTGCACGAAATAGGAGATTCCTATTCTTTAGGAGCATGAATTGAAAGGAAATAGGAGGAACGGGGGAGGCCTATTTTGGTTAAGTATTGGCGAGCGTCGGTAGAAGAGGAGGAGATACAGAATTGTAGATTAGATTGAACTTCAAGCATGGAAGGAGTCATTGTAATTGATCATTGTTCTCATCTGATATAATACAAACAAAGGAAGGGTTTTTCCTAGTTAGGTTCCCCTAGTATAAATTGTGTTCATTGTAATTGAATGATTGCATTTCTTTCTATTTAATGTTGTCCCTTCGCAAATTGTGTAGAAGAAATTGGAATATAATTTTTATAGTATGAATTCATTAGCGACTCCAGTTTTGGAGTTTATCCTATAGTTTCATTATCCTATTAAACGAGTTTAACTATGACAAATTACATAAAAATAAAGTTAAAAATAACAAAGACAAACATAAAATTAACAGTATAATTACAATTAATTAATTATTATTATTGTTATTATTATTATTATTACTAATTAATAATTAAAACAACCTAGAACCATCGAACTTTAAATCCACCAAACACCAAGAGAGATCAAATCTCTTGAGATGCAAATGACTTTGTAGTTAATAGAGATTTGGTCCCTCGCAACATACGGTAGATCATGAGTTAAAATGGATGAGTTCTATTATAGATCAAAATCATGTATTAAAAATTGGCATTGTGGCCAAAATGGTACTTGGGAAGAGAAGAAGACACTCAAGTTGTATTGTAAGATTTATTGTATTTTAAGTTAAATATCTATTTCATTTTTATTTCCTTTTCTAGGTTATAAAAGTAAAGAATGATGAATTTATTAGTGATGCATGTTAATATAAAATCTCTATTCTATGGAGATAGGAATGATCAATAGAATAGACTATAATGTAGTTCAGGTAGTTTTCTTTTCTTGTTGCGTAATTCCATTAATTTTTGTAAGTATTTTACATATTTATTTTACATATTTATATATTTATAAATAACTATGAGTTTACGTTCTATAAATGTTATTTGCAATGATCCATTTGTAGAGCATCATTTTATTTTCTTATCAATATGTACGTGATTTAATTCTCTTTAATTTATATAATATGTTGATTTACTGTAATCTATTTAAATTAGATACATTTTGATCTTATATTCTAAATTTTACTTTTAGTACATTTATATCGCATTGTATGCATACACTCATGCATGTGCATAAAATCTAGTGAAAGTATAAAGTGGAACCTAGATTAGTGCATGATGACTCATAATGCCATACAAAACCTAGGCTAAGAATAAAATATGTGAAACCTTTGATTACCTCTCTAAGTAATTTGAAGGCCATTAGACGGCCCGTCAATTTTTTCGATAAGGGACGAAACCCCTTTGATTAAGTAGGACTTAGTTGTTTAAACTGATAAGAATATGCAAACAATAATAATATGAATGAGTGTCCATGCATCATACAAAATTCGTATATTTATTCTAAATTCAAACCATTACCACTAAACATGGGAAGCATTCAGTGCAATGATGGCTATATCATGAAAAGGTGGAGTTAAGGCCAAATAAGTCCCAAGTTACTAATGGATATAAATTAGAATATGTGCTTCCATAACAATGGAGCTTTCCATAACTACTATACGAATCGAAGTTGTATTTTGCAAAAGTGATGGGCTTAGTTAAAATTATGTCACTGTAAGACTCTAAATTGTATAGCAGGAATAGGGTGACATTGAAAGTGGGTTCAACATACTTGGTTGGTTTCTAGTTTTCTATGATAATTTACTTATTATTTTTCAAATAATTTTACTTCTTGTAAATATAGGTGACGCCAATTGCTTAGTTCTAATATTTTTTCACTCAACTAATGTGCAAGGGCGTAAATGAAGAAAATTTTCACTACAATGATATGCATTTGAAATCCTACTTCCTTATAACATTGTTTTAAACAACCCCACGAAACGTGAATTAGTTTCATTCTTCCATTAGAAGGAAACATAGGGATGTAATGTGAGGGTAGTTTTAAAAGTATGCATTGAATTTTTTTCTAGAAAATGAGCATCGGTAAGAAAAGAGAGTTGAAGTATAACATGATGTAGAATATTAAAAAAAGAAAACCTTCTATATTAATTGTATCGACTTACCAAAAGGCCATCCCAATGGATGGTTTAAATGTTCAACCATGAGATGAAATTTATGGCAATATTACAGTAGTATATTCTATTAATATATTATTATGTTAGTTATACGACCTATATGTTAACTTATTAGCCTCTTTTCATGAGATCTTTTGTGTGGACATCTTATTGGGGTGTGTTAGTGTACTAATACGAAACTCGATGAATTATTTTTGTGCTGCATTAGGATTAGTTCTAAAAGTATAAGATCTTTCCCAACGCACACCCTCCTTCAGTGTATTCCACATTGGTATAATAGTTTGGATGTAATGGTTTATAGGTATTTGCATATGAATATTATGTCAATGATAATGTAGATTGTAGAGTAGTACCACTTGCCAAGAATTTTCTACGTCAATGATAGAAATGATACTCTGCCTACATGGAATCCTTTTATTCTTCCTTTGCATGGTGGTCTTCACGAGTACATGTAATTTTCCTTCGTAAATTTTCCTAATGTTTAGAAAATACCTTTCTTTCGTAAATTTTCCTAATGTTTAGAAAATACCTTTTTTTCGTAAATTTTCCTTATGTTTAGAAAATACCTTTTTTTCCATTTTGAATTAAGTAATATAAATTTCTCTTTTTGCGGCTAATATATGAAATAAGAATAAATTATGTTTAAGTGGAAGTTGGGACCCACAAGATAGTTTACTGGAGAAGAAAGGTAAATTGATTTACGTTGGGTGAATTGAAATGCATGTGGTGGGCACAATTTTGCATAGGCGAAATTTTATAAAAGGAAGGGTTGAAGAAAGCTTAGGCATGATTTGGATATTCAAACTTTGGAATTTCCTTGGTTGTTTAGTTAATCCAAACACTCTTTGTTATTTCGACACAAGATCTTATTAAGGAGAGAAGCTCACCCCTTCTCGATGGACTTCGAGTGCAACTCAAGGGGGTATTCTTTAGAGTTTTGTGATTCATTCGGGAGTAGACGGGGATAGATTTGACGTTGTGACTACGCGGTGATGTGTTGGTGCTGAGTAGTGAAGGAAATATTATGGAGTCCCCTAAAGGGGTAGTTAGTGGTGGATTGCTGAAGTTTGGGAGAAGGCTCGGTCCTTGCGAGATCAAAGACACGTTTTCCCTTGTATCACCCCCGCTTGACTACATCACTCACTTAGTGACTACATAGTCATCTTGTGCATGGACAACAATTGGTGTGAGTAGTTGCTAGGGTATTTTGAGTAGAGGAGCTCAAGGATTGTTTGGAGGAGTATAGTTGGAGTTTGTTTGAGTTTTGGAGTGCAAAAACCCTCTATATCATGCACAAAAACATAATTAGAAATTAGAGGAGGAGCCCGAACATTGGAAGGTCAAATTTTGGAGGTTGGAATTTGGAGTGGTGATTTATGGGTTTTGTTTGGTTTTGGGCAACGATCACCTTCCCAAACTCCTAAATTTTTTTGAGAATTATTCGGTGGGAAAATTTAATTGCCAAACACAACCAACAATTGAATAAATAGTGTGATTGCAAAATCTTTAAGAGGAGAAGCATAGCAGAGTTATGCCATTTGTCATTTATCACTTGGGGTATGTATCTTTCCCTCTACAACCCCAAGTGCACCACTTCCATCTCATTTTGTACTCTGACCATATATTATTATTAAAATTAGGTGTTTACGGAAAACTCTTTGTATTTATATTCTTTGAGTAAAATTTTTGTGTCTAATCTATTGGATGTTTTTTATATTATTGTAAATTCTATTTGGAATATTATGAGTGGTATCATAACATGTTCCTAGTCAAGTTTGTGGGGAAAGCTATCAAGATAATGGAGGTGTTAGAATCACATGCATAGTGATTGGTGAGCTTATAGACTCTCAAATGATGTTGAAGTGGAAGACTACACAAGGGATCCTTAAGGAGGAGTTGTGAGAAAATCCAACAATTGGTGAGATAGAACCAACATATTATAGAGGGAATGCAACGAATGGTACAAAACCAGCAAAGAAGCAAATCATGTGCATGCATATAAAACTAGTACAACACCCATATGTATGGCCGAGTTTGAGTCATCATACCATGCCTCCTTTTGGATGAACGGCGGAGAAGGAGAATCATGAGTCAAGGATGGGATGTTCATGTATAGGAGCATAGTTAGAGGATGAGACCAATGGAATTTTCTATTAGTGGAGACACGGCTTTATATATCAAGAGGTTGAGGGGGTGCTTGAGCATTAATTTGATATACCTAGTGTCACGTGAGAGTCACCCTCATCGAATCCCTTTTGTAGATATAGTTCATGCCTTAGTGGAGAGAGTAGATCATACACTCATATTTCCATCTATTAATGAGGTGCCAACCATGGATGGTGTCGTCCATTGGTGAGGGATCCATTGATGAGGTGTTTAGGTCCATGTTAGATTTTCCGGTGATAGTAGCACGAGAAGAGGTTGATGAGGTGTAAGGTGACATATTGACCATTGATGAGGAGTCGATAGGTACGAAGACATCTGAATCTGTGATAGAGTTTCAGGATGGTAGCCACCTATCGTTGATTATTGAGGATGCTATGCATGATGAGCTACCCTTGGAGGTATAGTTAGTGGCTCATGTTGAGCCCATGGTAGAGGTATGAGAAACCATCCTTAGAGTTAGCCTTGATAGGAAAGAATTTAGATGCATCGCTAGTCAATAGAATATCATAATTTTAGTTAGGAAGTCCCATTCGAGGATACGTCGATGTTGCTTGCATAATTATTAGGCCATCTGCAAGATGGTGAGATAGAGGCCACGTTACCTATGCAAATTACATGGATTGGAAAACCTAGTGAGATGAGATAACCCAATTGGGATAGGGTGCAACATTCATAGGATGGAGGACCTCTATCATGTATGGTTGTTCATACATTCGATCCCTCTCTCACGGTTGGATGGAAAAATATTCGAGTTCATGTTTGAATTAGGTGTGCTAGGCTTATGGAGTTGGTTATAGGCCGGAGTGAGAGTCGACGTAAATGTGCAGTGTCGAGGATATTGGAGGCCGAGGGCTAGAATTAGGATCCGGGTTGGACTACCTACCATTTGTATGATACATAGATTGACTATGGAATTGGTGATATAATTAACCAAGTGTTCAAGCACTAACATTTTCAAGGGAGGTTTCAATAACTATCAATGGCTAGTAAATTTGTGAGGGATCTCCATGGGTCATCATTTTATGTTGTGTACACATGAAGTCACAAATAATCAACACGGTTTGGTAGGAGATTGTTGGAGGAGGTGGCATTGGCAAAGAACCATAAAGTGTGTTGTATGGGGTTCGCGATTCTCCACAGTTATGTGAGAAACAAAGGATATGGAGGAGTATAGCGATGGCGGCATCGCTCTTGATACCTAGGGATATTCACTTCATGGGTCCCTCGAGGAGGATTTTGGGGAATTGGAGGAGTATGATGTGAAGTTCGAAGATGATGATGAAATTTGGGTGTGGGTTAACGTGTCTTGTCTTAACCTTCAACCATGACATTGAATGTGTAAGAGCATACGGTGACGAAATGGCATATATGGGAGCATATAGATGCATGGTTATTCGTTGTACCATGTTTGCGTGCATTGTTGAGTAGGAGGAGTGACTCCATTGCATTGAGTACACATAGGGAGTGCTATGTATAGTGACATCGGTAAGTCTGAGATGATACATGATGGTTAAACGGTGGCACGAGGTATCCGGTGGTGTATAAGGATAGGCCACAGATCATAGTGGCATGTTGTTGAGTACATGGACACTTGGTGGTATGCGATGGCATATGGTGCAACATAGTGGGCTCTTGAACCTTTGCCTCTAAGTAGACTTATAGACAGGGCATTATATGGAGACAATTCTCGCTCATTTATGCATTGAGACCTAGAGCTGCGAGGTTCGACATGGTAGTGTTATTTACGATTGCATGTGAGGAGTTGGGCCACATAGGTTTTACTACAAAGATGAGGATACGTAGATCACATCGTGGTAGGTGCACTATCGGAGTGGTGGGTGCACTAGCGAGTGGTGGATGCATGGGAACATATGGCATTCCCTACGGTACATAGTGGCATTGGCATCTAGTGGTGCATGGAGTTGTGCCACGAGTTCGGTGATATTCAAAGGAGTGTAGGGGTACGTATTTGAATGTAGTAGAGGATGATGATGCACGAGGTGTTTTTCTAGAGAGATCTCCCGATGAGGACATGAGAGTCACACTATTGGGTTTGGAAAACTCATGTTTGGAGAACAAGTTGACCCACGAGCGCCGATTGTGAGTTCGATTTATCACTCTCCAACATTGCACACTAATAGAGGGAACTTCGATATCATCTCTTGATGCTCACATAACAAGCAAAAAGACATAGGGAGAATGATGCAGAGAGTTGGATGGGACACGGTGCATCGAGAAGAGGCTTTCCGGCTACGTCATATGGATAAGGCGCGAGTTGATGGATGCATGCTTGGGGGATAGTCTACTCTTGTAGAGGTAACATTTTAACAACCCTTGAGACCACACTCGGGGAGATGCATGAATAAATTTTTGAGTGAGACATTAAAGGGTGCCTAAGGAGCATCTACAATGGTTTGTGGGCCTTACTTATATATGGATATTTAGACTTCACAAAGAAATATTTGGGGGCACTTTAAGGAGGCAAGATGGGAATTCCACTTCTTCGTATGGTCACTTTGCAAGGAGTCCATATATTAGTTGCATATAGGGACTTGACATGTGGTACATGTTGGTTCTAGTAGCTCTTAGGACACTCAACATAGACTTCGACACGGCTCTAGGATCAAGGGTTAGTTTGTTAATGGGACACTTTGTTTTTTGATGCAGGATTAGGGCAAAGAATGACTCATATCACTCTTGGTTTGACATATGGAGAACCTTGGAAGCCTACGTCACATGGAAAGGCTAGTATTCTTATTACTTCTACGGACCAATATTGACAATAGATGGATTAACATTTATATCTTAGAGATGTGACGGCGGAATGAGCTTGGCCTCCATAGATTTTCCACCATGAGGTTCGAGGGAGAGGATGCTATAATCTTTGTGCGATGGGCGGTAGGTCATAGTAATAGTGGTCCAACGTGAGAATGATGGCACCATTATAAGACTAGAATGGGATCTAGGCATCACTAGATTTCACGGTTCGAAACCTTTGGGGTGATGTGGATCCTATAGGGGAGATCATTTAGATATTCCAATGGGTTTTCGGTGGTTTTTAAGTGTGGGGGACTTCACTTAGACATGGAGGGATGAACGGTAGAGGGGAGTTTAGGGGAAATTCGTGCGGGGAAGGATTTATTTCAACATGAATTAATTTTATCTTCGAGGTGCACTGCTTATGAAGTACATGACATGTATGACCTAGTAAGAATAGTTGCACACGGAGACATATGACTTTATATGATTACCTCTATTTAATGATGTTATTGAGTGAGATTCTAGTACACAGCAGTGCCGATTGGATGGTGAATGGAGCGGGGTGTTCTTCACATTCATTAGGATGGCTTGGGATCTGAGTATCGATGGATTCCTTTATGTCGAAGACAATGTTTCCGGAGGCTGGGGTAGAATCAATGGTACATTTGGGACCCTGGCATTATTGGTTATTACATTTGGTGATCAACGGTCGAAAAGTGGTTAGGTGTGTTGGAAGATCTTGCCGGATGAGGATGCTACATGGGAGAATGAAAAATAGTTACGGCCTCAGGTTTTGCGGTTGCTTTTGTTCAACATCCAAGAGAGGATGACTATAATTTTCCTTCCTAAATATTCCTAATATTTGGAAAATACTTTTGTCCTTTTTGAATTAACTAAAATAAATTTCATTTTTGCTCCTAATATAGGAAATAAAAATAAAGTAATTTTTAAGTGGAAGTTAGGACCCACAAGGTAACTAGTTTGGAGAAGAAAGGTAAATTGATTTCCAGCAGGAAAATCAAAATGCATGGAGTGGGGCCAAAATTTTGCATGTGATAAATTTATCAAAGGAAGGGTTGACCTAGGCATCATTCACATATTTGATTTTTTGAATTTTCTTAGTTTTTTGGTTGAGCCAAACATTGTGTTGTTTCACGTAGGAGCTTCTAAAGAAGATAATATAACCCCTTCTTTGGTGGACTTCGAGTCCACTTAAGGAGGGTATTCTTCATACTTTTATGATGCATTGAGGAAGCCATAGTCTCCCATGCTTTCTGCGACGGTTGGAGAGCATTTTGTGGACTAATTACGTGGTGGAGAGAAGTAGTTGTTGTGTTGGTGGTGAGTGGTGAAGGAAATATTACGGAGATTATTTTGCAAGAGTATTTTTTGGTGGATTGCTGAATTTTGGGATTAATGCGAGTCCTTGCACATCATAGATACCATGTCCCTTGTATCACCACTTTAGAAATTGCGTCATTCACTTAATGAGCACTGTCCATCTCATGGGAAAGAATTGGTGTAGGTAGTTCAGTATTTTGAGTAGAGGAGGAGGATTTTTGGAGGAGTATTGTTTGAGGTTTGTCCGATTTTTGCGGTCATAACTCTTTTTTAGCATCCGCAACAACAAAATTAAACATTTGAGGGCCAATCATAGGAAGGTCAAACTGCAGGTTGAAATTTGAACATATATTTACGGGTTTTTATTGTTTTTGAGAAGAATGCCCAAATTTGTAGAAATTTCTTGCAGAAATATTTGGGGGGGGGGGGGAATTGAGTCTTTGACAGCGGCTAGCAATTGTAGACCTTCAGGTTGACTAAAAACGTATTTGGGGAGGACCGATTAACGACAATTGTGTCATTTGGAATTTAGTCTTGAGGCTTGTAGCTTTCCTTTTTCAGCCCAGTACCTCCATATCATTTTGTGCCCAGGCCATATACTATTACTAAAATTAGGTGTTTCTAGCATATTTTTTGTATACGTATCGTAGGTGAAATTTTTGCATTTGATTTATTGCATGTTCTTTATATTGTTGTAAATTTTTTGTTTTGAATATTACAATACATGTGTGTTAATGTAGTAGTAATATTGCAAGGATTATTAATATTGTATCCCTTGGGATTGAGACGTTGATTGAGTGGGATAAGTCCATAGTCATTTAAAGGTCTAATTACAAAATATGAAGTGTATGTCAATGATGAAATCCACATCATAGTGGTGTCTAATATTACCATATTACTATGTTCATTTTTGGACTAATACTCCATCTATTTGGTATCTTGCATGTTTACTCTTTATGTGGTGAACTTCATGGATGTTTCCTATAGTATTAACAATGTCAAAGAAATAAATATTTTAACTCCTATGAATTATTTTCATATTTATAACAATCTCTCTTCTTAAACATTTACCGTACATTAATCTTATGATTTGATTTAATTTGCAATAGTTTAAATTCATCAAATATTATAAATCTTGCATTAAAAGAATGTCCAAGTTAAAATACCTTTTGCTAGCATATATTTTTTGTTCCTTGTGCTCATTGATATTTTAAAAATTAAATTCTTTATATTATATTTTTTGAAATATCTTAATATAATATCCTCATATTTTTTTAGTTAATGGAAATTTTTCTTAATTAATTATAGATCCTTACTATTTAGTAATTGTGAATATAATTGACTCATAACCTTTATTAAATAAAATAATACCACATAAAATGACTCTCATAATTTATTAAAAAATAAGCTTTCTCTCCTCCCAAATACTTTTAAATTTTAATTATAATAACTCTTTCAAAAATATATTCATAAGCATTAGTGAAATTTTGACTCTGTAATTTAACCACTAGCTTTCAGAATATGTAGCTCATAATTCTGCTTTAGTTGTAAAATATGTGACACGCATGATTGCAACTGCATAAAGTTATATGCCCAAGCCATAAACATGAAACGTGATTGATTGCTATTTTATAGGTTCGTCTTTAACAGCTCTAGGGCTTTCGTAGGGGTGATTCATTACTTATTTTATGGGTTCATCAAATCCTCGAAGGTTTTCGTTGATGTGATTGATTCCTTATTTATAAGTTCATCAAAACCTATGAGGGTTTTCGTAGATTCCATTTTCATTGTATTAGTACAATAAGGTGCTAACCAATTTCAAATTTGTGATGTTCAATGAATGATTCACTTACTAGAAGAGAGATGTACTAAATTTGACTATTGGTGAATAAGGGTGGTAAAGAAATGTTAAAAGTGACCATTTATAAATAATTTATTAAAAATATTATTTATTGTAAAATTTTATTGATAATTATAAAAAAAATGTTTTATTTTTATAATAAATTAAATGTCTCAAGTATTTTTCTAATAAAATAAATAAGGTAATAAATTTCAAAAAATTAATTATTGTTTATGGATGACTCATCTTTATTCTGCATTAGAATGATAATGGTAGTAGTTACTATAAAGTTAATTAATACTTATTAAGAAGAGCAATAGTAAATTTAGAAGATAGTTATATATAGAAAATGATGATAATGACATAGCATTAATAGATGAAGGTATTTGATTATTTTAACAGGTTATTATTATAATAAGGGGGCCATAGTGAATTTCAAAGCTGTTATCTTCAATAAATGAAATGAGGATAGTGTTTCATTTTGAAACTAGTTACCATGAACTAGTGGTGATAATATTCAATTTAAAAGCTAGTTATTATTGATGTAAACAGAAAATGAGTAAAGAATCTGATAAGAAAGGTACTCACTTTGAAGAAGTGATATTATTCTCTAGATAAGGGTGAAATCAGTTCCAAAGTTAACTACGAGTTTATCAATGTCATTACTTTCTAGTAGTCATTTCTTATAATGTGATTTAATAATATTCAATTTTCAATTTAGCTACACTTAAATGGGATTACTAGGAAATAATTAGTTCCCAAGCTAGATACACTTAACAAGGGGAAAATATCAATTAAAAAGGTGCTTGTTCACTTCTAGGTTATTAATACTAAATTTAATAATAAGGAGTATATCAATGGATGAAGGTGGCAATGAATTTTTAGGCTAGTTATAAATATTGAGGGATGTTTTATCCATCACATAAAGGGAAACAATTTATTACTATCTTAGGTATACATCTTGATGCAGTTATCATTAGCATTAGCTAGTGAGAGATATTGAGAAGGGAACATATCATAAATAATTAGGGTAGCATTTGTTTAGATGAGAATGATAATGAATCTAAGGTTAGTTACCGTTAATCATAGTCTACATATTTTATGCTACTTCATTTTTCAAAGAATAATTTTCAATTATTGTTATAGTAAATATGGTGAAAAATGTTGGAATGATAGAATTGAGTTATTAAATTTGTATACGCTAAGTATCCTTTCTCACGGCTAATATGTTTATGCATTAAAAAATTCATTGAAAATAATGAAAAATAATAGTATCATCAAAAATTGGATCACTAGATTGCAAAAAAAATGGAAGAATGTGGAGAAATTGGACTTTTTCATGAGCAGTATAGAGGGATAATATCACTAGGATGAGGATGGTATTTGAGTCATAAGTTAGCTCTCCTGAATTATATTGACTATTGTTTGGATGAGTATAGTAGTCAATTATTACACTAGTTGTTGTTAATGAACGAAAATATCACTTGGATGGAGATTGAAATAAATTCCTATGTGCCATTACTAGAGTCATATCATCATTTAGATTATGGTAGTATTTAACTCCTACACTAGGTATTATTAATTTGGTTGATTATCAGTAAATAAGGATGGTATTCAATTCTTATGCTAGAAACATTTAATGAACATGGTAAAAATGAAACCACTTATTAATGAGGGAAACTATTATAGATTGAAGATGATAGTAAATCCATGTGCTAGTTATTATTAATGGAGAAAAGTATTATAGTCAATCATTTTGCTTCTAGATTTATTAAGGAGGTTAGCTATCCTATAATAGGAATGGTATATCATTGATAAACTAATTATTGATAATTGTTTAGTGAGATTTCCTAGACTTATTAATTGTCTCTACGATCTGAATGAAAATTACAGGTCAATGATTAGATTATTAGTTATTAATGATAAAAATTCTCATGATATAAAAGTGGGATGGATCAATTCATGTTTTCTTGCCTGAATGATGATGAGTGATCAATGTTTAAAAAAAATCCAAATGAAAATGTTAACCTCCAATATGAAGAATACTACTTTTGACTATGCATCCTACCATACTTTGAGAATGATCTAAGCGTCTTGTAGATCAATGAATGCGATTTACCGAGATAAATAGGCTCTGAGAAAAAATGTTCTTGCCGTTCTTGCCTTCCACCAAGTGTTCAATTTAATACGACCGTGATTTTTGATCTTCCATTGGGCGGTGTGACTTAATCCTACCCAAACTCATTCCTCGTCTACAATGATTCGTACTTTCGGAGTGAGTGTGTGTATAGCACAATATTGGCATTGTATTAGAGTCCATAATAACATTTACACCCGTAATGTTAATAATTCAAAAATTAATATGATCATAGTAAAGATTAACTTCTACTAAAATCAATGTGATATTATATATATTATATTTAATTTTAAATTTTAAATTTAATGTTATATATTTTTACTAGTAAAATAATATTAAAAAGTAGATATAATTATTTAAAAAGTTTTGAATTTTAAACTTAAAAAATAAATATTATTATATTTATATTTATTTTTGTTGGAAATATTATCATTGATGGCAAAGAAGCACAAAGGAGCAACACCATGACAAGAGGGAAATGAGATCAGATTCAATTGAAATTGTTGCGAGAAAAAGAAAGTAAAGTGGCGAGGGCTACAAGAGGAGGGTTTAGATAGGAAGAAGGTTTTTTGAATAGTCGGGGTTTTGTTTTGTAAGCCTGAGAAAATTAGACAAAAATGGGTTTGAATATTGGAATTTGGCCATAGAAGAATTGATTGAGAGGTTTTCCTACGTTTTAATAAAGCTAGATTTTGTTTATACGTATGCTTGGCAATTTCCCGGAAGGTTTCACCTCCACGAAATCTATTTGATTATACCTTTTGTGTATAATTTTGAGTGTATGTACTTCTTTGTAAAGATTCAAAGGAATTTAGGGAATTTTGGTTCATTTGCTTGAGATCGAGCGAGTGTTAATTTATTTATGGTTTTACGTTTAGGGTGGGGGTTATTAACCTTTGTAATAAGGGTTCGGAAGAAACTAGAACTGCGGTACTTTGGTTGAGAGCGAGAAGTGATAATCAATATCTATTTATTGAGTTATGCAATGAAAATGAGGTTTCATGAGAAATTGAAGTTAAACTAAGAAATGGTGAAAATCCGCGTTTAAACGCAATTTAAAACAAAGTTTGAAGGAAAAATGGTTTTAGAGAAACCATACAACGTTGTCGCGCCACTTTTGGCATATGGAGTGGTTTATTCATTTCGAAAGTGCTCAAGTCATATTGCGACACGTCGAGAGTGCAATACCATCCATTTCGTGTCCTCTTTTGGTTGATAAACTACGAAGGTGGAATGAACACGATTGTCGTCCGATTAGATCTGTGGGAGATCCGACAATGTTAACGTCGGTAATTACACGGGAGTTTAAAACAAGGTATCTTAAATGTCATGCATCTTAGCTATATGATAATCATTTGGATTGTTGAGTTGGAGCACGATGAGGTGTCGGCCGTCGGATGTATGAGTATATGTTATTTTGGTAAATTGTGGGCCATATATATGATTTAACGTGCGAAGCATGCCTCGAAATTGTGTGGCACGGTGATGGCGGAAAAGGGTAAGTTCTAAGTATTATGTTAACTTTATAACATAGGGTTTAAGCTTTGGGGAATATTATGGAGAGGCACGGTGAAATAAAGTTACGAGCATAGAAGTAATTATACGATTTGTTTAGAGTTTTAAACCTTAAAGTTGAAATCATAAGTGGATATATCGTGGAGTGAATTGAAATAGATAGATGACGGAGATTACATCGGAAATAAGTGGGTTTAGATCGCATATTGGACATCGCAAGCGAATGCGATAGTTCTTCAGATGGATGAGCAAAGTTGCGATGCGATGGATAGTGGCAATGCGAAGGGACACGTGGTGACACGGCGCTACATCGCACATCGGCGATGCAAAGTCCATCACATACCGCGGGGAGTGGCGTGCGTGTGATGCTATCACATATCTCAATCGACGATGCTCATGTGACAAGAATTCATAGGTCATAGAATTTGCAATGCATGTGATGCGATGGATGTGATGCAATGATATCACATATCGCAATCGATGATGCTCATGCGACGAATTTGGAAGTCATAGAATTTGCGATGCGATGGATAGATTCGATGTAGCTGAGATACGATGTGATGCTACAACATATCGCAATCGGCGATGATTATGTGATAAGAACTTCCGTAAGTTAAGTTGCGATGCGAAGTAGCGATATAGTCATGTGGGATGCGAGTGTATTATATGATGGCACTATGGTACATTAAACCAAAGTATGGAAGGGTAATAAACTTTGAGATTTCCAATATGATGAAGACCGTTGGATTTCAAACAAGATCAACGGCGGATGTCTTAATCGAGGATCACGGCATCAGTATATGTACAAGGCGGGTGGAAAGATAAAAAATTACAAAAAAATTAGATATTAAAGGTTTTATGATCAAAAAAGTGGAATGCAAGGTTTTAATGTATTTGGTTTTGATGGGTCTTAACCAATGTCATAGTTATGTGGATATGGATACCTATAATTAAATTTATATGCAAAGTGTGGGTGAACGCGGCCGAGAGGCACGGATAATGGAAGAAACATGGTAATTATCCTGACGAGCTAGAATATAAATCGCAGGAGAATGCGAAAAGACGATGACGAGCGGAGAAAAAAAGACAAATACACAGTAAGCCGAAGTTTGAAAGGGTTAAGAGAGACATATTTCCTGTAAATGTCAATGTAAATGAATTGATTAGTTTTATTATATGTGATGCAAAGGCAAGTCTCAAAAGGCAAATAAAAGATCTCCCCGTAATACTGAACTAAGTACATAATATTGTAACATCATGAGTCTTTGAGCGAGAAAGTGAGAAGATGAATGCAAGAGTCGTATCGGTTCATTTCAAATTCCTTGTGGAATGCAAATAGATATAGAGTGATCTACATAAATAATGTTACCGACGCTATGCATAATATATATATATATATATATATATATATATATATATATATTGAGAATGGAGAAAGGAGTGAGAGAGAGTAAGAAGAAGAAGGAGCAAATAGAGAAGCTGTGAATATTCAGAGATAATATAAGGCATATATGAAGGGTGGAAGACAGCAGTGAAGATGGAATTTAACAGAGGTGATATCCAGGTAAATCAGCATGTGCTTTCATAGTAGTGTGAGGAAGTTGGTGCTTCCATATCAAGTTGTAGCTTGATAGAAGTCCGATTGTAGGCTGAGTGAGGTAGGAGCCTCCTATAGGTTGTAGCCTACATAAAATAGATGGGAGTTGGAGCTTACGTGCAAATTGTAGCTTGCGGGAGATTGAGGTAGAAGCCTCTTGTAGGTTGGAGCTATAGAAAATCGGTGGTGAGAGGAGTTGGGCTTTCCTTGCATCACAACAATAATAAGATGTGGTTTTCTCCCTTATGGGTTTCACTTATGTCATTTCTATATGCATGATGATTATTTGGTGAAGTCTTATTATTTTATCTTGCTTATTACATACTACTCACTTATTCATATTTTTGTTCCATTGTATATTAAGTTGATCACAAAATGAATATGTAAATAAGTATAAAAGAAAGTTTTACAAGACCATAGGCGCATTAAACTAATTCACCCTATTTAGTTTAACCAAGGGTTCAACAATTTATATTATTTTGATTATATTTAAATATATATTACTATATTTATTTTGTACATATTGTTATGATCATATTTATATTATAGTATATTATTATATTTTTAAGACTAAATTATTTATATAAAGTAAATTTGAATTATTATTGAGATTTAATTAAGAAAAAAAGTAAATAATAATATTTAAGTGTAATATAAAAATCTCATAAAAATCAAGTATGTTTTATAATAGGTTAATTTATCGAGATTTTTAAATTAATTTATTAAATTTTGAATTTAATCTTCCGCTCAACTTAAATATAAATTTTTAAAATTAATTATATTTATAAATGTTATTTTTTTTTAAATAATTTTATATATTTGTAAGTATTAAAAACATTCAAAAAAGTTGTTGTTGCTTATGTTTTCATTAGGTTTATAGTGGTTGGAAGGAATAATCAATCATCTCCATTAAATAACATGGAATGTAGTACTTTTAAGAATGTGGTCTAATGGTTAGGTTGACAATGGCTAGGTGGGGAGGTATAATAGAGGATGTAGTAGTTTCAAGAATGTGGTCCAATATTTTGGTGGAGAGGTTTGTTCCCCATCTATTTTATAGTTTAATCATATACTTGAGAATTTTTTGAAATTAATCCAAACACGATTTGTTTAATTAAAAAAAATATCATTTAAATAAGTGAATAATAACATATTACACTAGATCTCTATATAATTAAGTTTAAGAATTAATAGTACCCCCGGTAATATTTCAATGATTAAAGATTTTACATGAATGGAAGATTGATGTTGTCTGATCAATGAAAAAGGAGAAGTTGTAAGGTATCTAAAATAGTCAAAACACGTTCCTTCATGAAATGTTTGATTCTTCATTTCCATGAGTGGGTGACCCATTGGTTGGCTAACCATCACATTTTCGTACCTATAAATTGCACTTTCTCTTTCCATATATATACATACTTTATATATCTTGATTGAAGGAAGGGGTTGTAATGACTGGTTGCAATGTTAATTAGTTGATTAAGTTATTTAATTTAATTGACAAAAAATTTATGTTTTTAAGAAAAATATTATCTGATAACAAAAATAAATTATGTTTTGGGCTGAAATTAAATTTATTAATGTAATAGATATTTCCGTAAAAAGTTAAAAATGCGATAGTAAAAGTATTCGAAAGGCGAGATTAAAAAAGTATTACCTCTCCTCTAGGGATAAAGGGTGCATCCCAATGAGGAAAGGGGAGTTTAGTCCCTGAGACTAAGGAGGAAGAGAGTGGAGTATTCTGAGCTAGTGGTGACGAGTGGAACACACACTCCAACATTCTCTATTATAAAAAAGAAGAAGTATTGGGCCCGGGGGCCACAAGGTCTATTCTTGAAAATTTGTCGGCCCTGCGGGACTGCGCACAGAGCACGGAAGTTGAGGACATGATTTTCTCACTCACGGTAGGGTGGAAAACCTCAAAAAATATGGAAAATAGATAATTATTCATTTGGAAAGTTTGGTATTGGACATGTTTAAATACAGTTAAGTGTTAATTTTTTGTCACGATCTGGATATTTAATGATAAGAAAGAATATTTTCCATTCTAGAAGTATAGTCAATATGTTATGTCCATGTTCTTTTTCTAAATAACAATGGAACTCGGGAAAATACAATAAATATTTGGAATGGTGTGACCTTAACTTATTTACGTAAATAAGAAAAGAAATTGTGTTTCTGTAAACGGTGGGGCTTATAAACGGACTTATTACTACAAGGATACTAATTCGGAAAACCATTATCTGATTTTAGGGCCAACCCAAACTCCACGGTTGGCCATTAACTACTTATATGATAAACACGAGAGAGAATGAATTAGGATATATGTTAAAGTCGGTAATAAATTCTATGCAAAATTAGTGTAAATGGTGTATTGCTACTTTATAATGTGAAAAGAATAGAAGGTAGTAAGAAATAATAGTGAAAGAATGTATAGTAAAACTAGGACCAACAACGGATGTAAAACAACCGAGATAAAACTAAACGGAATGAAAACATGATGCAAAGCCAAGATAAAAATATGAAAGGAATTATATTCGAGACTTCAAAAAGATACATTTTGTACTATGAATAAATTTAGAATATGCTACCTGATTTCTTGATATATCCAATAGAGAGAAAAAACATTCCATTAAAATAAATATTAATAATGTTGAAGAGCAGACAATCCCCGAATTTAGACCATGCATAAGTCAATTACAACTTTTGGAAGAAAGAGAGGATAAACATAGAGTCGATGATATTACATGAAAATTTTCTCAAGCACAAGCCAAAAGTTGGAAGTTAGCCTCCTTAACCAATTAAAGACTAGAATGTAATTAAGATAGAATCATATACTACGATTTTCACAAGTGGTAAAAAGCCCCTCGTTACGAGAGAGAGATTAAAACAAACACTACGAGCATGCAAACTTGAAACTTTACTTAAATAAATACACTGAAGGTTTGAGGCTTGCTAAGGCCAAGTCAAAGGCCTATGTCATTAACACATATATAAAACATGCAGCGAAGGTATTCGGTACATGACGGGGAAAACGAAGGGAATCGGGTTCAACATTCTATTTCAATGCAAAAACCTACAAGCTTGACTCCAACGGGTGAGTTGGGCCTCACACATGCGAGAAAAAAAGACATGCGAATAATTTGACGGAGGAACCCGCCAGCAAGGTAGAAGTGTAACTAAGAGGACTCGAATAGGAGTAGCATTAAACTATTACACAGTGCAAAATATCTCTTCTAGATTCGTTCGGTGGAATCCTATAAACAAATCATAAAACAAAGTATCCAGCTTTCCCTAACTTGAGACAAATTTAACCTACACTTCGTAAAACATGGCTTAATTTAATTCTCCACCTCAAAACTCACTGCTGACTCGATGAGAGAACTCGTTGGAGAAACGGAACTCCCCAAAAAACTCAAGGTAAGCATCGTCTGTCGATATATGAAGAACCATGGTGAGCACCACGGGGAAGGAGAATACACCTACGATGGAACAAGAAACCTATGAAAAAGCGAGAAGAAAATGGAAAATATAACCGATAGAATCGAATAATATTCCATAGCAATCGAGTATGGCGTCACCTACGAAGATGTACCCTGGAGAAGGCGAAGAGGGTTACGTAGGGCGAGGAAACCAAGAGTGGAAGATTCTAGCCATAGGGTACGGGCTTAGTAATTTGAACATGTAGAATAAATGACAAAGGCGGTTAGGGTTGGGGAGGTCTATACCTAAACGGGTCCTCACTTCGAGTCTTCACCGTTGAGTCCAATTCTTCCATCCAATGGTGAGAGCCTATACAATGTTGATCAGATGGGTAGGTGGTACGGGAGTGATTAAGAATCGAATAAAAAATATGCGAGATCTTCCAAATGTAACCCATGGGCATTAAATCAATTCATAATAAAATTTATTAACAATCAAATCTTATACGATGGAACAATGATTTTTGTGTACAAGCTTCAATCACTTAAAAATATATTATTGCAGATTGTATCCAAAATTTTGAACCACTTCGAAGTGGATGGCAAGCAAGATAGGTGGGACGTTGAAATCTATGATGGAAGAATTCATAGATATGTTATAAATAAAGGTAAGTGTGATTGTTTTGTATATATGTTATGATCATACAATGTAAGGTGTAGTATTGAATTCAAATATTGAAATATTTAATACATGTACATTGTGAAACAAGTGGATAAGCTGTTAAAGTGAAAGTAAGAATTTTTATTAATGTTGATAAATGTTACAAGTGGTATCGAGTAGTGTTCCCACCTTGGGACCCTAGGGGTCACCTAACATGATAATTGTGTGTGTAATGATGCACGGGGCAAGATTGTAGCATACGAGGAGAAATTGAGAGAAGGGGGTCGCACGGCGGACACCCCGAAACGTGGGGAACCTACACCCCAACCCCGAATAGAAATGAATTCTAAAATGTGGATTTAGCTCAGTTTTGATCAACACCGATAGGCTAGTAGACTATTGGAGGGTAAGCAACCCAAAACCCCGATGTTGCTAATTCTTGTGTAGAAGCTTCAAGAGGAAGTAGTCAGGCTAGGAGAACCAAAAACGAGCACCGTGCAAGATCGAGACAGGATACTTAAAATCCTCTTTTGGATAAGTAGAATGAAGGCATGTTCGCAGCCAATTCCGGAAATAGAAACACGGAAAATGAACGGCAAGCCAAAGAAAAAACTAATGATAGAATGGAAAGAATCCATTCCCGACGGAGTAACAAATATAGAAAATATAATGAAGCGGGGGATACGGGAATGTGTCATAATAGAAAAATTAAAAAGAAAACGGTGGAGCTCTGAGTGAATTCGAAAAGATAAGCACCTACATTTTATGGAGAAGTGGGGGAGGTGGTTGAAGCATGGTTGATTAACATGAAAAATTACTTTTTAGGTGTATGAAAATCTACGATTAGTAATCTCAAAGCCGGACTAGCCATATATCGGTTGAGAGAGAAGGCCACCTGTGTCTAGAAAGAATTCAAGAATGTATGCAACATTAAATATTAGGACATGACAGGATCAGATTTGTTAATACTTTAAGGACATGTATCTAACAAAACGATTTTTTTATAATGAAAATTCCGGGGAATTCCATGACTTGAAATTGGGGCAAATGATGGATGAGTACATGGCAAGTTCACTTCCCTGTTAAGATATGTTCCTTATTTAAGGGATGAAAAAGCAAAGCTTGATGATATTTTATTAAGTTTCTACTCACATGAAAGATCGAATTGAATTCTTGAATCAAGATACCATGGACGAATCAGTTGAAAAGCGCAAATGTGGTACCAATAGTCCAAGGAAAAAGGAGGGCGGGCAAGAATTGGCAGCCAAGAAAAGGGAAGAAATGGGGTTCCAATTTTAAAAGTTCAAAAAACGGTAACTTTAAGAATTACGTAAGGAATTCATTGAGAAATAATTTTAGAAGGAATCACCAAAGAACTTGTTGGCCTGCGAAAGAGAATCCCATAGAAGCTTCAAGACCCGAGCAAGGACAAAGGAAGAAACCACCCCTAAAGTGTTGGGGGTGTGGTGAGGCTCATATTCTGAGAACTACCCACAATGAGGAAGAAATGATGGTAAAAACCTAATCTACGGAAGTTTCTACCTTGGATTATGAGGCTAGAACATGCACAGGATAAATGCAACCTTGGAGGATCAATAGGAAGATTACCAACAAACAATGATAGAATTGGAAGGTAAACTACTTTCATAGTATATTTCTATTTTAGTTGACCTAGGTGCAAGTTTAACTTATATAAATCCCAAAATAGTAGAAATTTTGCAAATTAGAAGGTCAGAAATTTAAAAATCCCTAGTTAGTACAACTAGCCATGGGAGAAGAAAGGAAATTTTGTGCCAAAGTTCCAAATGTATACTAGAAATTAGGTAGGGAATTGAATGTGGATCTAAACGCAGTACACCCAGGATCATATTATATGTTATTAGGGTTGGATTGGTGTTGAGGAAGTCATCCTACGCGGATAGAGCGATCTAGCCTGCGGGGGTCTAGCAACAATCATCAAATGTTACGGCGCAAGTTCCTAGTTACGAATAAAAGACCAACGATGGAGGCCTACACAGGAATCTGATAACCTTGATCAGTAGAAGAGAGCATTCTAGTTCTCGGCCTCGGCAAATCACGATCCTCCCATGATCTCCATGGATGGACACACACACGCACATGTAAGAAACAACACGAATAAAAAGCATAAAATCCGAATACGCAACTATATATCAATCGGAAAAGGATATAACTCATATTAACATAAGTGAAAACGAGTGGAACCATAACGCCATCATTCATTAAATAAAAATCGAAAGAGAGTACAACGATATTCGACGTCGCGGTCTCCTTCGGATGGGTCTCAGTCATTCACGTCTTGCAAAGCTCGCCGGGAAAAGGAAAACCTCTCCCGAGTCTCTCGATGGGCGTCTCCTTGCGGTCGGCCTTAAGGGAAGAAAGAGGGCTCTTACGGCACAAAGGCTCTTGGGAATATGGAGATTCAAACTTGACACTTCAAGACTAGCTGATGGAATTGAGCAAGATTTTATAGATGGGGAAGGAGGAGTTGGGATCCCTATTATTGTGGGATTGGCCCTATCATGAAGGAAGGTTCCATGAGAGGTGGCAAACCACTTCCCTTCCATGTAACTCCGCGACCAAACCTCGACTAAGATAGGCAATGGTTTCGAGTTTGTTGCGCTCTGTACGCCATCTTTATTTAAAAAAAACACTCCTTAAATTGGGCCGGCGCGGCTAACTGCCCCTGCAGGACGGAGCGCCGGTTGGCGCGGCGGCCTGGCCCTGGATTTTCCCCATTAGCGCGAGTGATGGTATGCGCGCCAATGCAAAGGAGCTGTTTTTATGATTTTGCAAGGAGATGTCTTTAGGGAAATTGAAGCTCATGTTTAGAGGAATGCATTGATGATGATTTCAAGGCATGACAATGTTCACACGTCACAAAATGGGTCCTCCATTGTGCGGGACGAGGGGAATGGTAGGGACGATGACAAATTAACGTAGCAACGGATGCCCCCTAAAGTATGAGGCTAGAGAGAGAGAGAGGGTGAAATTCTTTACGAGAACATGCTCCAATGAAGCCCGCCATCAGGAAAGGCTTGTGCGAGAGAAAAATACAGGCGATATCTCAAGTACATGATGTATGTAGTATGGGGGCGCGGCCATCCGGGAAACGAGTACACTATAATCCGGATCCGGGGTATGGGCGCGAAGCCATCCAAGGAGGATCAAATAAATAGACTCGGGTATGGTCGCACCCATCCAATCGATGAGTCATCGCCGCAATGATAATAATCCACGATTACGCTGGATTACAACGGACGATCGAGTCTTCACCGCCATGCGACCCAAATAAAGTACAAGTTCAAGCATGCGAATATGTGAGTTTGAAGTCGAACATGCAAGAACATCGTACGATTACCGACGATGATGAGACTTTGTTAACGGACATGAGAGGAACCACCAATAATGGCAATGGCCCTCGAGTACATGGTACAATCTACGGCGTGCGAATCAATGGTACAGTGTCGAACACCCGTAGAATCACTCGATCGAGAAGGCCAATGGCGAAAACCCCTCGTCGAGATGCGACGAACCGCCATTGAGGCATGCGAGGCTCCGAGTACCATAAAGGTCTCTAGATCAACTTCTGGATAATGAGATGAAGTCGATAGGAAGTGATCTTGATCGAAGGTAGACCTCGTGCCACATCATCGACACGAGACGGAGAGGAAAATGATGTTTTTGTTATGAATCGGGATCGTATGGGAGTCCGGAGGAAGGTTTATGTTAACGAGAGGCGAACTTCTCTTGAACACATAAACGGCACGACGATGGACTTGGCGGTATTTGACATCAATGGATCGAGAGGTCATGGTGATGAGGAAATGAGTAGATGAGGAGGTCAAAGGGATTATCCAAACCCACGGAGAAAAAGTGAAGAAACGAGATGAGATGTCCCCAACTTGGCGAATGCGGACAAGTGCCATGTTCAAGAGCCACATACGCCGACGACAACGACGATGGTTCCATTTTTCCCATTTGACGAAAGCACCCCAATTATTTTTGATAGAAGCTTGAAAGGGATAGCATATGCTTGTCATATAAATTAGATCCTTGAGGGACGAATCCTACATCCTAGTGCATTTAACGAGTCCTAGGAAAGAGGAGAAACTCGGAGAAACGTCATTCTGGTAAGATCCAATGTCATCGGGGGTTTATGAGTACGACAAAGGGAAGAACTCAGCGTATTTTCATGTTAGAGAGTTTGAAAAGACAACGAAAAGTAAACTCCAGTGGTCCCTTTCGTAGATAGTTCCTTGGACAGGAAAGGTAGAAAACAATGTCAGAAAACCTCCTAGTCGCAATAGGCTAGGGTATTCCTTTTCGTAAATAATCCATCTGACCCGAAAAAGGGGTAAACGTATCTTTTGGGTAGATGTCGTTTCATAACCACTTTAACGAGATCAAAATGACAAAGCGACTTGCTTGATCTTTCATGTTTCGAGGAGTCGGAAAAAGTACAGAAAGGTGACTCCTCCTGGAGGAACGAGTGGTATAAAGGGTAGCTATTTGGTTCCGGTAATGGTGGGCTTGCTCAAAACAAGTAAAGGTTAAGAGGTGGCTAACAGACTATCATCGGCGGTTCCTCGGGAATGGGTAAAACAACCAAGTGAAAGCATGTAGTCACTTGGAAGATAGTGACGATGGAGTGAAGCAGAGCTCATGCGGCAAAAACGGTGATAAAAATGGCAATCCTGGGGGTAAAATGGGAATGGTTTCATTTTTACACAAGATTGAAATCAAAAAACTACGCGGAATTTGGTTTCATTTTTACACAAGCTTGAAGCAAAGATAAACTATGCTTGAAACCGGTTTCATTGCACACAAGGCAGAGAAAACGGAAATAAATAATGGCAGAAAGGTAAGCATGCCCCCGACGTAGTGACTCAATTCGAGTACATGCCCCCGAGCTTCGGTCCATATGAAAGGCGGATGGGTGGAAAGTTCGAAACTACGAGATCAAAAGAAAGACCATTTTGAGTTTACGAGAACTTATCAAAGACTCGAATTGAATGGGAACGTGTTTCATTATTTTAATGAGGTTGAGAGCATTAAAAGAACTATCCTCGGACACCTTTTTCATGGTTTAAGGGCCCGCTTTGAGACACGGGAACTTCTGCTCCTTATTGTGTTTCATTTTTAAGGAGCTTGACACAAGACAAAGGGCTACTCAGAAGCATTGTTTCATTTTTAAGGAGCTTGACATAAGACAGGAACTCACCAACCACGAGATTCGGTTTCATTTTTGAGAGCTTGACACGGGAAAAGAACTATGCTCGGAACAACCTTGGTTCATTTTTTAAGGAGCTTGACACAGAAAAGAACCATGCTCCGGCAGAGCTGGTTTCATTGTTTAAGGAGCTTGAGACGGGGAAAAGAACCATGCTCAGACAACCTTGTTTCATTTTTAAGGAGCTTGACACAAGACAAGGAACTGCACTCCGACCAGCTTGTTTCATTTTTTAAGGAGCTTTACACAAGAAAACGGCCCACATTGCTCCCGACGGGCTTGTTTCATTTTTTAAGGAGCTTGACACAGAGAAAATGAATTGTGCTCGACCGGACCCCGGTTCATTTTTTAAGGAGCTTGACACGGGAAAAGAACCATGCTCTGATGACCTCATCATAATGAACAAGAATTCATCGCTTCCGAATTTTCCCCATGCGATGGAAGGAAAACATCCTGGAAGTCGGGGCCCGTACCCCCGGCTTTGATGCACAATAGCACCATCCACGAGCACGAGGGCACGGGATAGGTAGTCACATAGTTGACACAACGGTGGGGCGGATACAACAGGTGGATAAAAACCGGGGAAGGGATGATGGCGGACCGGTTGCCACATCATGACCAAAGAACGAAAAGGCGATCGATAGTCTGATGTTGTCCTTCATGTGGAAAACGAGACCACACGAAGAGGGAGGAGACAAGTGCTCCCATGGCGTAGGTGTAATCGCGCCCCCAAAGTAGATTGAAATCCAAGGGGCACTAAGGAACAACCATCACGTCCATATGGACGGTTTCACCTCCCAAAGTAACGAGGTAACCTTGGAAGGATCCCTAAGGGTTGACTCGTTCTTCGGTAAATGCTAACATATTCGCGTAACAAGCACAAGGCGGTGAACCGAAAGCTTGCCAAGTAGTTGAGGATAGAATACTAACGGAGGCGCCTTCGTCTATAATGGTGCGGGTACAACCGAGACCAAGAGCACATCTTGTCATCTCGAAAGGCACATAAGACGGAAGCGGTATCCTGCCAAATCGACTACAATCAAAAGGAGACGACCAAACTACTTGGAGAGGCTACCATCGAACGAGATGGTCTTCCCCGCAGTTTTACGGGAGAAGAAGGAGCATCCTCCACGACCTCCATCTCGAAGGCAAGGAGGATTATCCCTGCGGGACATCCATCATGGGAGGCGGAGGAGCAGCTGTGAGGTATGGAACGGGAGAATCTTTCTCAGTACGAGAAAAATCTGGAGAGAAACCCCGGAGAAGGACATGAGGGGTGTGGGGTCCACTCTCCAGCGGAAAAGACATGGTGCACGGGATGGACGGGGCCGGTTCAACCCGATCCTACGACTGATGGATGGTTGGTCGGGGACGGATTCGTGGTGAATTTACGGGGAGTGGGATCGACCAAGGGATGACTCTTTACCAATCGTAGGATCGGGCAGCGGAGGACGGGAAAGAAAGCTGTTTATAACCAGCGGGAGGCATGGTGTAGAAACAGGCGAGTTGTCCAACTCGCTTGGCTTCATCCATATAAGGACAAAAGGTGAATGGCACTTTGGTGCCTTCACACAACTTACGGATTGGTAATCTTACCTGCTTCTTAGGAGATTTTCCCGGCAACTAAGAGACGTGCCCCCCAACCCCCGGCTCCCGGAAGCCAAGAACGCGGTGGACGGCCCAGTTGGACCATACTTCGAGCACCTTGGGGATGCCGAGGGTAGTCTCCAAGAAGATGGTCTCCCGTGCACAACGGGCGAGGAACTTGACTTCAAGTGGAGGGTTGGAAGGTTTATCGAGAGGATATATTTCGAAGCTTCGGTGGCTGCCTTCTAGCCTCTCGCTTATTAGACTTCTTCTTCTTTGTCTTTTTCTTCTTCTTCTTAGCCACCTAGTTACTCGAATCGAGGGCTTTCACCGGGCGAAGTAGAAGGAGGACGCTGAAACGGGCGAAGGGGGGAGAGGTCCACCTTGGAATCAACATGATGTTGTTCGGGTGGAGGGACGGTCGACAGTCGTGGAGACATTCGAGACTACGGAGGTTGAAGAAGAACCAAACATGAAACCTTAGTTAGCGAGGAAGGCACAACGTCGCCATGTAAGGAGAACCAACATTTCCAAAGGAGGGAAAATGACCAGGATTCCCTTTTGAAGTTCCTTGGTTAGTAAACTACGAAAAAGTTGCCATCGGAAACTCAAAACCACACACGGGTCGAAGAAGAGTCAAGACACACGATCGAAACGGTCGACGAATATCTAACGAGGGCATTTAATCGTGGGTGATAAATTTTTACCACATTGAAAAAATAAGAAACTTCACTTAGTTTCATGTTTTAGAGTTGAGAAACGATAAAAGATGACTCTATCTCTTTCGAGATCGACACAAGCGTGAAAGGACAAGCGTGACGGTCTTTCAAATTTGGGGGAGTCGAGAAAAGACCAAATATTGCTCGGGGAATACTAGGCACAAAGGGTGTACCAAATAGCAGGTAGTACACGCAATATACACCTTGGTTTAAACAATGAAAAATAAATCAACCAAAGGACTTTAAAATTGCGTGCGAGCTGATCTTCTAGAATCTTTGTGTTCGGTGTATCATGGGTATGGGAAGCGGCGAACTCGGCTTCCTATGGATAAAGGATTGAAAACCTAGAGGTCCCTTTATATACGCGATGGTACGGGGAGCACAAGTACGTACTAGCGCGCTCTAAACCCAAAGGCGAACGACGATTTACCTTCTAGGTTGAAGCAGCCTGAGACACGTCTCTAGCCTAGACCTCTAAATGTGTTTGGGTAGATTTCAATCTTGCTTAGGTTAATTGAATAGATTTTAAAGTTGATCTTCGGTTAAGTTTGAGTTTGAGGCCCTAACGAATGTATTGTTTCAAAAACTCCTAAATGCAAAGCTACATGCCACAGTACACCATTGTTCGATGAAAACTAGCTACGAAGAGTTAAGAGTCTTTACACAAACAAAATGATCGGAAGACAAGCAAGTAGAATCTCTAATGCAACTAATGAAATTGAAAAATTTTCATTCAAATCACTAATTACTAGTAAAATCGAAAAATTTCAATTTGCACTAATTCAACCAAAGAAAAAGAGATTTTTTTTTTTTAATTTTCAACGTTTGATAGCTAGATGCACTAAACAAACCGAAAACAAACGGAACAACTTGAGAAACGATATTGAGAGAGCGAAATGAACAAATTTCACTCGATGACACAAGCGATCGGATCTCCAAATCGACGAAGTCTCTCAAAACAAAGAAAAAGGACTCCGAGAGCTCCAATGGTACGTGTGATGCGACTGACAAGACCAAACGAAATTTGGATGAAGAAATGAGCAATCACCCAAAAATCGCAACAAAACGGTGAAAAGCACTAAGAGGATCTGAGAGGAGCGATCGGAGGTTGGTAGCGGATAAGCGAAACACAAAACTCCCAAGGAGGGGCTCGATACACAAAGCCTTTAGATGCCACAGGGCTTGAAGCGATGAAATCGATGGATAAAGGCAAACAACCAAAGGAAGAAGGCAAATTCCCGGTCAAACGGGACTCCAAAACACTCGGGTAGTCGGAAAATCAAGAGGAAAACGCGGCCCGGACCCGAGCTCCAAGGCGGAGCAGGCGATATACCTACGGGGGGTCGCGCGGCTGTGGGGGCTCGCCAGCACCAATAAACAATTGGCGGGACTATAAAAAAGCAACATGTGTGCCAATTAGCACGGCTTGTCGGAGCTAAAGAGCGCCGGTCGAGTTTCTCGACGAAAATAAAAAAGAACTACTCCGAGAAACGGTCAATGTAAACTAAGCAAACCAGAAAAAAAGCAGCCAAAGAACCCGGCCCGGAGGGGTAACCAAGCAAGGAAAATCATAAAACAATCAAAACGAGACAATCGAATGAGACGAGTGAAATTTAGATGATCTCCATTATGGTCGCCAAATTGTTGAGGAGGTAAATCCCTCTGCGGACGGAGAGCGTCCCTACTAGCCCGGCGGCGGTCTGTAATCATCAAATATTCTGACCCAAGTTCTAGTTACGAATAAAAGACCAACAATGGAGGCCTACGGAATCCAATGCTATGATCCGTAGAAGAGAGCGTTCCCGTTCCTCGGCCTTGGCGAGATCCGATCTCCCACGATCTCCCGGCGATGGACACACACGCATATAAGAAACAACACGAACCCAAGCATAAAATCCGGAATACGCAACTATATATTAGTCGGAAAGGATATAACTCATATTAACATAAGTGAAAACGAGTGGAACCATAACCGTAATCATTCATTAAAATAACGATTGAAGGAGAGTACAACCATTGTTCGACGTCGCGGTCTCCTTCGGATGGGTCTCCGGTCGTTCACGTCTCTACAAAGCTCGCGGGGGAAAAGGAAAACCTCTCCCGAGTCTCTCGATGATAGTCTCCTTACTTGAGTCGGCCCCTTAAGGAAGAAAGAGGGCTCTTACGGCACAAAGGCTCTTGCAGGAATATGGATATTCCAAAGAAAGCTTAGCACTTCAGAATAGCTTGCAATGCCAGAAGCTTTTATAGATGGGGAAGGAGGAGTTGGGATCCCTATTATTGTGGGATTGGCCCTATCATGAAGGAAGGTTCCATGAGAGGTGGCAAACCACTTCCCTTCCATGGAACTCCCGCGGCCAAACCTCCCAACTCAAGATAGGCAATGGTTTACGAGTTTGTTGAAACAAAACTTCCGCCATCTTTATTTAAAAAACACTCCTTGAATTAGGTAGGCGCGGCCCTGGCACAACACGGGACGGGCGCCGATTGGCGCGGCCTATTTGCGAGATTTTCCCCATTGGTGTGAGTGATGAAGCTGTGCGCAGCCTTGATGCAAAAGGCTGTTTTTATGATTTTTTGCGAGGAGATGTCTTTAGGGCAATTGAAGCTCATGTTTAGAGGAATGCATTGATGATGATTTCAAGGCATGACAATGTTCATAGGTCACAAAATGGGTCCTCCATTGTGCGGGACGAGAATGGTAGGGACGGTGACAAATTCTTGTGTAACGGTTGGCTGAGAACTGCTTGAAACTTGTGAATTTGTAAAGAAAATATTATATACTACATAATGCAAGCTAGGACTCCAAAAGGAGATACGGGGAATTAATAAACCCCTACAACTACGTCATATTACATCCTCTCAGATGGGTAAGTGTATTATGAAAGGATGTTATTTATATTCCATCCAAGAGGGTTCCACTATTGCTAAATAAAATACTCTATGATGGATAACATCTTAGTGGTAGAGGATTTCATGAATGTATTCCCAACAAATTTATCGGGATTGCCACCAGAAGGGATATTGATTTCACTATCGAGTTGATTCCTAGAGCATCACCAATTTCAGCACCCCCATATAGAATGAGTGTACGAGTGCGCGGAATTCAAGATGCAATTGCAAGAACTATAGGACAAAGGGTACGTTAAACCAAGTGTGTCCCCTTGGGGAGCACGAATCTTATTTTTAATGAAAAAGGATGGAACGATGCGGATGTGCATGGATTATAGAAAAATCAATAAATTAAATTTCAAAATAAATATCCTTTACCATGGATACAGTGACCTATTTGATCGGTGAAGAGGGCCTGGTGTTTTCAAAGATAGATTTAAGATCTAGATGTCGCTAGATCTAGATAAAGATGAGGACATCTACAAAAATTATTTCCATACTAGATACGAACGTACGAATTTGTGGTATTACCATTTGGTTTAACTAATGCACCGGCAACATTTATGAGAGCTGATGCATGGCATGTTCACCCATTTTTGGACAAATTTGTCTTTGATATTCATACAATACATTTTAATTTATTCGAAAGAGCCTAGAAGAACACAAGGAGCACTTAATGATGGTGTTGGAAATGTTATAAAAGCATCGGCTATACGCTAAGTTTAGCAAATGTTATTTCTTCGAGAGGAATTCAATATCTAGGCCATGTTATTTTCATTGAGGGAATCGTGGTTGATCAGAAAAATTAATACATTTATGGAATGGAAAGTACCCCAAAATGTGGTTGATATTTGATATTTTATGGATTTGGCTGGAAATTATCGATGTTTCATTGAAGGATTATCGAAGATTTCCTTTCCAATTACATCGTTGCAAAAGGGAAAAATATTCGGATGGACTACGAAATGTCAAAGTAGTTTCGATATCTTTGAAACATTTGTTGACCACAAGCTGACTGGCGAGTAGTTGATTCCGATAAGGAATTTGAGGTTTATGCCAAGTGCTTGTAAAAGAGAGTGGGAGCAATTCTTTCACAAGAAGGAAAGGGTGGTTTCTTATGAATCAAGGAAGTTGAAAGAGCATGAACAATGATATTTAGCTTATGATTTAGAGTGACCACGGTGAATTTTCACTCCGGGTATGGAGGCACTACTTGTTAGGAAAAAGGTTTGTGTTAAAAACAGAGCCACAACGGTCTAAACAACTAATTTAAGCAAGCTTATCTTAACTCTCGATAGGCAAGGTGGAATGCCTTCTTAAGTTTGTTTGATATGGACATATAGCATGTAAAGAGGGTAAGGAGAACCAAGTGGCGGATGCCCTAAGCGAGAAAAAATACATTGTGTTTATGAACTTTTCTATAATCGGATTAAATGTAAGTTACCGGATTAGATAAAGGAGAAGGCTGGAAAGGATCTTGAATACCAATTTTTATGGAAGAGCAAGTGGAGGGAAGCTAGGAAGTAAGAAAACCTCTTGATTGTGGGATTAGCAAAGATCAATTCTTAACCTTTAAGGAAATATATATTTCCAAAATCGAACAAGTTTGAAGGAGCTCATCATGAATGAATACCACGATAGTAATTCCTCGAGACATGTAGGATACAAAGAAAATGCGATAACAATTAGAAAGGCTTATTTACGGATTGGTATGTGAAGAAGTATTGCAAAATATTTGAACAAATTTACGGAGTGTCGACAAGTTAAGGTGGAGACATCAACATCCAACTAGATTGTTGTAGCCTATCCCAATACCGGATGGAAATGGAAAGTCACTGTCTTTATACTTTATGTTGGTTTACCGAGATAAAAAAAGGTACAATGACTCCATTATGGTGTTGGTTGATAGGTTGAGAAAAGAAGCGATTTTATACATGTGCAATATACCTATAATTTGTGCGGAAGAAGATATCTTTATGAGGGATATTTTTACACTCCATGGTATTCGAAAGACTATTATATCAGGCTGAGATGTGAAGTTTACTTGACGCATTCTAGAATACTTTTACACATTTTAGGAACCCAAATTAGCAATACTATACCATCCTCAAGCGATGGATAAAGTGGCTTGAGGTAAACCAAATCTCGATATGATGTGCATGTATGTGATGCAACAAACAACGAGATGGCAATAATATTTTCACTTTGTGATCTCTTACAACAATGGTTATCAAGAATCTCTTAAGATGAGTCCTTTCAAAGCTTTGTATGGACGATAATGTCATACTCTATCAATTGTAGCAGTCCTAAAACCAAGATGATGATTGGACTGAGATGTTAGGCGAGATGGAATTATAAGTAAGAAAAATCGGACAAATGCGAGAGCTACTCAAGATAGGAAGAAGGTGTACACGGATAAGAGAGGACTTATCAAGGAATTTGGAAGTATGCGACCATGTGTATGTAAGGATTAAACCAAGCGAAGCACACTAAGGTGGGCCTCACAGTGCGCAATTAGCTCCAAGGTTTTGTGGACCCTTTTAGATATTAGAGAGGGTGGGACCTATGGCATACCGATTGGCTACCCATCCATATTCGAGATTGCACAACGTGTTCCATGTATCCTTATAAACGCTACATGAACAACCCAAAACATGTAAACCATTGGAAAAGTATCCGGAGTAGGATAAGATTAAGAGACCTAACTTAAAATAAGCGATCTTTATGAGAGTTTAGTTCATATTTTTTTTGTATGCAAGTCAAATCGGACGAAAGAATTTGAGGTCGAACCTCAACATATACTCAATCGAGATAGAAATCATGCTCGGAATAGCCATCACGAGTTAAAAAGTGAAGTGACACTTCAGCTTAGATGAGCCTACATGGGAGGATGGGGGATTTGTTTGTGAGGCATGCCGGAGTATCGGTGGTGAGATGAAACACCGAGGATAGTGTTTTCTTCTAGGAAAGTTGTGACGGCTCGTTTTAATGTTAACTATTTGATTAAGTTATTTAATTTTAAGTGACAAAACATTTATGTTTTTTAAGAAAGGATTATATAATAAAATAAATAAATTATTTTTTTGGGTCGAAATTAAATTTATTCGTGGAATAGATATTTCCATAAAAATTTAAAAATGCGATGGTAAAAATATTCCAAGAGGCGAGGGTAGTTGAACGAGAAATAGTTGAGGGCAGTTACCTCTCCGCGCGGTAATGGTGCATCCCAATGAGGAATGGGGGTTCCATGGTGATACTAAGAGGAAGAGGGGTGGAGTATTCCTAAGCCAATGGTGACTAGTGGAACACACTCAGCATTCCATATTCTGGAAAAGAATTATTTGGCCCAAGGCCTTGTGGTCTCTTACGGGAATTTTATGTCAGCCAGGCGGGACCCGGTCTAGAGCACGGGGGGAGCTAAGGACGTGATTTCCTCACTCATGGTAGGGTGGAAAACCTCGGCAAATCTAGAAAACAGATCGTATTCGTTTATAGAAAATTTGGTGGACATCTTGTCTAGATAATTATTAATTTCTGTCACGATCTAGATATTTAATGATGAAAAGGAATATTTTCCCTAGTAGGAGTATAGTCAATATTATGTCACATTGCTATTTTTATAAAGAAGAGAGTGGAGCGAGGAAAATACAATAGATATTTGGAATGGTGTGACCATAACTTATTTAACATGTGAAAATAATGGGTGTTTCTTTATGCTTGGTGGGACTTATAGACATACTTATACTACAAGGATACTAATTCGAGCTGATAACTCGGATTTAGGGCCGAAACCACGAACTACGAGTTGGTTTAAGCTGCTTCTATGATAAACATGGACAAAATGGTCCATAGATATATTAAGAAAGTTAGTAATAAATTTAGTGCCAAATTAATTTAAATGGTTTAATGCTACGTAGAATGTGAAAAGAATAGAGAGGGTAGTAAATAACAATGAACGCATGTATAACCAACGGGGATCGGCAATGGTACAGCCAAAAAGCGAGATATAAATGTAAATATATAGCGAGAATGAAAATATGAGTCTACCGAAGCCAAGATAAAAACCAACAAAGTATATTCAAGACTTCGAGAAGATACATTTTGTACTATGTGAATAAATTTAGAATATATTGCACACATTTCTTGATATATCAATAAAGAGTGAAAATATTCCATTATAAGAAATATTAATATTGTTTAAAGAAAAAAGAATCCCGAAGTCAAAAAATGCATAAGTAAATTAAAACTTTTAGAAGAACGAGAGGATAAACATAGAGTCAACGAAATTCGGGAGATCGTTTTCTCTCAAAAATTCGAGCCGGAAAGTTACGGTTATCCTCTTAAACAATTAAAGACTAGAACACAATTAAGAGATAGTCATACAATATGATGTTCGAAGAGTTGGGAAAAAGCCCCTCATTATGTAGAGAGATTAAAATAAACACTACCAAGGCATACCAAGCACAAACCTTTACTTAAAGAAATATGCCTGGAAATTTGAGCGGCTTACAAGGCCGGAGTCAAGGGCCTCACATCATTAACACATATATAAAACATGAATCAATGTATTCGGTCGACATGAAAACAAAGGGAATCGGGTTCAACCTTAGTTTCAATGCAAAAACCTACAAGCTTGACCTGAAGGGCAAGTTGGGCATCACTGTACAAAAAGAAAGAGATAGGAAGAATTTTAGAGAAGAACTATGAAAGTAAGCTATAAGAATAACTAAAGAGGACTCAAATAGTAGTAGCCTCTTGAAGATTCATTAGGTGGAATCCTATAATCAAATCATGAAATCTATGTATCAAACTTCCTAACCGGAGACGAATTTAACCTACACTTCATAGAATATGGCTTAATTTAATTGCTTCATCTCAAAACTCACACAGCTCGATGGAAGAGCTCATTGGAGAAGAATACTCTGCGAAAAACTCAAGGTAAGCACCGATCTATCGAGACAACAAAGGAATTGCCATGGTAGAACACCACGGAAGAATACACCTACGGTGGAAGAAGAAACATGTGAAAAAATGACAAGAAAAAGGAAAAATAGAACCGATAGAATTGAATAATATTCCATAGAAGTGGAGTATGGAATCACTTGTGAAGTTGTACTGAGGAAGGGAAAGTGGAGTCGGCATGGAGCCAAGGAAACCAAGCGGCAGGAGTTATGCTACTAGGTTAGAATCAAGTCAACAATATACGAAATATTCCAAACGTAACCCATGCGCATTAAATCAATTCATAATCAAGTTTATTAACAATTACATCTTATATATGACGGAACCGTGATATTTGTATACCTTCAATCACATAAAATACATGCATGCGATTCTTATGTAGAAGATTAGAAGCCCCTTTGCCAAGTGGCTAGAAAAAGGGACGAGGTGGGCGTTGAAATGCAGTGGAACAAATTCCATAGATATGTGTTATAAATATAAAAGGTAAGAGTAGGATTGTTTCATATATATGTTATTATCATACAATGTAAGGTTTATATTGAATTCAAATATTGAGATATTTAATAAATATACATTATGAAAAATACGAGTGGATAACCTTGTTAAAGTGAAAGTAATTTTTTTTATTAATGTTGATAAACGTTACGGGGGAGGTCTTGTTGAGAAAATAAAATGTGAGAAGACATTCATGATGCTATTTATCCTCTAATTTTATGTTTAGCGATTGTAATGTCCATGGTTTCTATGCGTTTATTAGACATTTGAACAAGTCCGAAAGGGTAGAGTGGACTCCAATGGAAAAATAATTGTGTGGATTTATTTTATTATTTTAAGTTAATAAAATAAAATGGAAATTACTTGTGCAAAAGACTAGATTATGATTAGAGATGCAAATCCATGAGGATGGATAAGGTTCATAATACTTTACGAATTCTCCAAAAAATCATTGGAGGAAATAAATTAAATATAAAAAATGAGATTTGGAGATAGAAATCTAAAAAGCTACCTCGAGAAGAGGAAATTACTAGGAAGAGGTGGAATAAAGCTAGAAAGGAAAAGCTAGTTCTAAAATACTTTTGTGGAAGAAACAAAAGTAAAGCCTGAGCACGAAAGGAAAGAAGCATTGTTATTTAACGCACGCGGTGAAGAGCTGACAAGTTGATGGGAAATCAAGCCTAAATAAGAAAATCCACGATAGAAAAGGAAATTTGTCTCTTTGCTAGGGAATTTGATCACTCATCGGTGGAGAGTTTGTGGAAAAAGAGCTCGAAGGTTGGGTGGTACTTAGTCTACCTTAAGTGGTATGCACCGACTAATTTCATTTTAACTTATAATTTAGTTACGTATGAGTTCTTTGATGAAGTAAGATAGTATATATACATATATGAAAACTTGTTGAAATCTGAATATGAGTTTATATTAGAAATAAGGTTAAGTAGAAATAATGGTTGAAGGTTTGTACATTGAAAAAAATTTTGACTATAATAAATATATTCTATTATGTATTGTTTCTGAGACATGGCTACGAAGAATACCATCTTTGAGAATGTCTAAACTTGGTAGAAGGCTTACATTTGAGTTTAAATAACTCTCGGAAATTGTTATTGTATTAATATTTATTTTGCTAAGTTGTAAATTTTGTTATGAAACAATTACCAAATAGAAATAAATATGTATGAAGAATAAATGAATACACAATATATTCGAAAATTCTTATGATGTAGTACTATTCCTTAAGAAATTTCATTCAGCAGTAATTTCTAGATAGAAAGGAAATATATATGTTCGGGATGTATTCATTCATTAAATTTGGAAGCGAAATCATAACTCGAATGAAAGTACTATATTGGAATTCCAACAATATTTCATTGGAAAGGAAAGAGTTATATAGTACACATATTCACACATTTATAAATGATAAGTCCATATGGTTAAATCATTATAAATTTTTTAGTCCATAGAATTTTACTATTTAAATAATATTTGATGATAACAAAATTATACATAGAGGGAACTCTATCCCTTTATAGAAAAATGTAAAGTCTCTCGGAAACATGATGTAGAGAGTTGCATATCAGAAAACCCATGGGTAACTTGGCCAACTAAATAAAAATAGTCCACATATTATGATCAAATAGCAAGAAAGTGGACATATACAAATCCCAAAAGTAGGTGATATATATATGTACCTATAAGAGACATAACCAAAATTTAGAGTATGTTTAAGGATGGTGGCTCCACCTTAACTAAAGGAAGTAGAATTTAAATGTCAAACAATTAAATTATTACCTTATGGTATGAAAGAGGTTATGTAAACGGGTACATAAAAAGTGACGTAATCGGTGTGTAGAATTACATGTTTTGTACATAAAAATTGAAAAAACATAAATGAAGAAGTTATGATCGAGTCATAGAGTATGAGTGGTACACACATGTATGGATATAAATATTAGATAAGAGGAATAGCCATTCATATACAAGATAATAAGCAGAAAACATTTTAGCTATTCGAAGAGAAGAAATAAATTCACATGGAATTGCAACCGGATCCACAGTTAAATGTTGAACCAAAAGCCATCGTTAAAAACCAATCAAAAGGGAAAAAATAATTGATGGAAAGGTACGCGTAACTAGCAATTAAAATCCTTTGTAGAGAGAGAGAGAGAATGAAAAACTTGAATTAGAAAACCTGAGAAGGGATTCTAACCCAAGACCTAACAAAATTGAGAATTCAATTATCGTATTCGATACGGAACCGATGCGAGAATTCGGTTATGAAAACACTACGGCAGGAGCAGTCAAAGTAATACAAGTGGCTATTTAAAAGAGAGGTCATGGAATACAAAATGCACATGAGTTGCTTTGGGCTCTCAGAACGTTCAAACAAGGATGAGAGAGAGGGCTCCAAAATGTTGAGGCGTATTTCGAATACATGATGTTAGCGTATCTTGAAAAAGTGGTGTTTCAAGAATGATTAACCAAAAAAAAAATACTTCAATAAAAAAATACGAGTATGTTAAAGATACAAAGAAGAATTTTTAAGTTAAAGGGTAGACATTCATAAACAATAATTCTCAATAAAAAATCAAACTAAAACGTGGTAAACATCATATTTAGGGGAACCCTTAATGAGATTAAGGAAATAGAAGCAAAGAAAAACCCCAAAGCCAAAAACATAAATTCCAAATTTATTGTATTGGGAAATTACAAAATATGCAGTCATGTAACCAGAATGAAAATCACACCTCACAACAAATCAGAGGTTGCGTAAGTGGCTTTGAGGAATTTAGGTAGAACGCAAAGTTGAAATACAATTTAGGATAGAACCTTTACCAAAAATTAACACTAAGGAATTATGGTGCCTAAAATGCGTCTTTGACAAAAACATAGTAATTATATTAAATGAAAAAAATATAATGACAACAATGGTGATTAAAACTTCAAATCTTAGTTATGCAATTTAGAGAAAATTTACAACACAATTCACCTCGGAAATTATCACAGGAGAAATCCTCGACATCTAACCATGCTCAACCCCTATTTCACGAAGGAATGGAAAAATGAGTATCAATTCACTTCGAAAAATAAGAACGGAAACTGAATCAATTTGACGGTAGGAAAATCACGAAGACAAGATAGTGTAAGTTTTGTTCACTCCAAATGAATGAAATAGAAAATAGTCCATTGGTCCGTGAAATGATTAAAACTTAGCAAGAATGGAGTCTTAACGCTAACTATGATTTGATCACCACTCTCCATGTGTAGAATCCAGAAGCGCATAAGGAAATTCCCATGGATTGATGAATTATAGTAAGGGTTTGATGAGCCATGCGATTGGTACTAAATAATATTAATGAGGGCAATCCCAAGAGATATCCATGGAGCCTAGGTTGGTGAGTTGAGATATAGAATGGTATCGTATTAAAGCCACATAAATTTCCTAAACCTAAAAGTGTTAAAAGTAGTACGGTAGAACGTAGTAAATTAAAGGCATCATAAATATTATCATTTGAATGGCTATGTGTAGGAAGGTGGGTGAATATACATCCGGAGTTAATAAATGCGTTGCTAACTTGGCATATAAGTTGGGAGATACATGATAAATATATGAAATGAAGGAATTAGTATCAACATATGTAAAGAATTAAGTTCAAGATTCCGCATTAAGTGTCTTCACATAGATGGAAAGGTGCATTCATCATAAAATAACCCTAATATAGGAAATGGGTATAAGTATGGAAATAAATAATTTTCATAAATTTAAACCATAGTGGTAATAGATAGCATTATAAACATATTGGGTTGGTTGCAAATTAAATGTATATATGTGTTAGAACCTATACTTATATATAGGATAGCTTGCAATGTCAAGTTGAATAATTAAAATAGGGTTCAAAGAGTTAGGTTTAAAAGGGAGTTTAAACTAATAACATGAAGATGGAAATTGTTGTTCATAATTAATAGGGAAATGTTAACTATTAATATACCAGCCTTCAAATAAAACAAAATTAGGAATAGACTCCTAATTTTAGGATATCAATTATTTATGAAATGAATGTCGGCTCATTGATAGATAAATAAATTGAAATAAGTAATTGTACGGTAAGGTCAAATTGTAATGGCGAGATGAATGTCATAATATGACAATAAATAATCTGTCTCTATGGTGAGGCTTAGTTTTAAACTATAAATAGAAAAAATAAAATTATTGTCGAAATGGAGTCATTACGAATGGTGATACATCAGGATCAAGTTAAAGCAACGGGCCATAATGTGTGCTCACACCGGAGAAAAATTATGTTCTTGTAAATTGTTTATTAAATTTAATTTTCACTAATGTTTAATTTTGTACGGTGAAATAATGCACAATCATACGAAGTGCACCAATTTATGAGTGAAGGGGATAAGATGTATGTGGATCTAGGTGGAGAAGAAAATCCAACGGATACAAATGATCCATTAATGGCTATGATGCATTGAATGCGAAGAAGATAATGATGCAGCTAAACAACCACAGTGAAAGTTTGTCTTTCGCCAATGAAGAGCAAGAAAGGTTAATCATACGATTGACCTCCGCAAGTAATAGTCACAAAGGTAAAGGTTACGGAATAAAGAGAAAGGAGCTATAAACCACTCGAAGAGTCGAGGAAGATGAAGCATCTAGACAACGGTCCGGGAAGAACAAGGTATTACGGGGAAAATTCCGAAAAATAAAACTATATCCTATGATGGAGAGAAAGGAAGATGTAGAAGCTTGGCTTAAACATGATAAAGTAACAATTTATGAATATGAAGGTAACTTGCTTCAAATGCTTCATCAATTCTGAGGAAAGGCTGCCTTGTGGTGGGAGGAATCCAAGATGGCCCATGGCATAGATGAAAAAAATGTCACTTGGGGATTCCCAAATGAGGAAGTTAAACATAGATATCTTGAACAACATTATGATGATAAAGCCAAAGATTTTCATGAGATTGAGTTGGAATGACTTACCATTGATGAGTTTGTTACCAAATTCGGTAACTTTGCTACTGTATGTACCTTACATAAGGGAAGAGAATGAAAAAGTACAACGTTTCTTAAACTACCTACCTACTATTTACAAGGATAAAGATATAATTTTATAATCCCAAGACAATGAATGAAGTGGTGCACAATAAAAGACTATGTTACTAGTAGTTCAAAGGTAGAAATGAAGAAGAAAAAGCTTGGTAGAACAAAGGAAAGGGTGACTCTAGTGGGAGAGGAACAAAATAAACATGTAAAGAACCTTGGGAGAAATCACTAAAGGAATAATTTTATCAAAGGCGAGAGAATCACCCGGCCAATCACAAACACGGTACAACGGATAGAAACAATAAGAGAGAAGGAGCTGTTAAGATGAGGTAACCTATAAAGTCTTGGGGATTTGGAGAACATCATCTACCCAATATATTGTCTACACGAAACATTAAGAACATACAAGTCTTGAGACGGACAACTATTGTATATGATGTGTCAGAAAACATCCCCAAAATCGGTGCTTCCTATAGAAGATCATCAAGCTAAACACCAATCAACGGTGGTTGAAACATAGGGTATGATTGTTGAACAAACTATTTCTATTTTGATAGATCAGGGTGCATCTTTAAATTATATAACTCCTCAAATGGTGGTGCATCTTTAAATTATATAACTCCTCAAATGGTAGAAAAATATAAATTAAAGCCAAAGAAATTTAGAGCCAATCATGGTTGGTTTAGTTAGCTACGGAAACAAAAGAAAAGTAACTCTGTTAATTACCCAGAAAGTGGTTATAGATCTAAATCGATACAAAAATGGTATTTGAACTTGAATTTTTACCCTTAGGTTTATGATGTGTTGGTAGGAACGGTTTGGTTAGAAAAACATAAAGCTATGTTGAATTATTTAGAAAAAACAATACTGCTGCATAGATTGTGAGGGAAAACCTCGCCAAATGAGTAGAAAGGAAAACCCAAACCGATATTAGTAAGAGAAATGCCAACACTTTAGTTAAATAATAGAAAAGAAAGGGATGTCGAGTGTATGATGTGCATGTGGAGGAAATGGGACAACAACGAGGATGATCTTGTGGAAAACTTACCGGTCATTCCAGAGTTCAAGGATGTGTTTCCAAATGGAAATTCATCATCTACCCTAAAGAGAATTGATTTACGAGATTGAGTTAGTCCAAAGAGAAACACTAGTCTACAGAGCCCCATATCGAATGAATAGAATTGATGGAGTCAAAGCTACAACTACAAGAGTTCTTTGGATAGTGGCTATATAAGACCAAGTGTATCCCAGAGAACTTAGGTACTATTTTCAAAAAGAAATATCGTACATTGAGGATGTGCATAGATTATCATTAACTTAATAAACTAAGAATTAAGAATAGATATCATGTACACAGGATAGATGATCTATTTGAACGGGTTAAAGGAGCCTTAGTCTTTTCAAATATTGATCTAGAGACAAGCTACCATCAATGAGAATTAAAGATGGAGACATAAGTAAAACTACATTCAGAACTAGATATGGACATTGAGTTTGTGAGTCTTACCTTTTGGGTTGACTAATGCTACTGCTACTTTTGTAGTAGGCAATGAACAATGTCTTAAACAAGTATTTGGACAAATTTGTCTTTAGTATTCGTAGTGAGAAAATGGAGAGTATATTATGAGAATGGCTAAACATAAAGAATATCTCGAAATTGTCTTACAAGCACTTAGATAAAATAAGTTGTATGCTAAATTTAACAAATGAAATTTTCAAAGATAAAATTCGAGTACTTGGGCCATATAATTTGAGAGAAAGGATTAGCAGTGGACCCAAATAAGATACAAGCTATAATGGATTGATGCCAATGCCCTCTTGATGTTTCCTCTACAAGATCCTTCATCAGAATTTAGGATACTCTAGGAGGTTTGTAGAGATATTTTCATGCTTAATAGACCCTATTAAATCCCTACGGACAAAATGAGTTAATTTTGAGTGGACAAAAAATGTCAAAATAACTTTGAGCTGTTAAAACTTTAACTTACAATTGCACCTATTTTAAATATCAGTCTAAATCAAGAATTTTTAGTATGTATAGATGCTCGTGGAGAGGTATTAGGAGAATTGTTACTAGAAAAAAACTCACTCATAGCATATGATTCAAGGAAACTCAGAAACATGAAAAAAATTATAGTGTGTATGACGTAGAGTTAGGCTGGCACATATTATATGTCACATTGATGTGGAGACATTATCTTCTAGAGAAAAAAGCTTATATTGATGATCGATCACATCAGTTTAAAATAATTTTTCATACAACCTTATTTGAATGCTAGAGAATCTATATGGTTTTCCTTCCTTAGTGAGTTTGACATGGATATCAAACACATTAAGGGAAAGGAAAACAATATTGCGAATGCATTAAGAAGAAATGCTTATCAAAGTGTTAATAATGATGGAAGTAGTGAAAATTTTGATATTGATGGATTGATACGAAGTGATGAGACAAGACCCAAACTGCTGAAAAACTTCAAGAAAAATTTGGAGACAAGAGATGAAAGGGTATACGAAAAACTAGGATTGATTGGTTATAAAGATAGACTATACATCACGAATATTGCACACATTAAAAATAAAAATTCTGGATGAGTATCACAAAATACCCTATGGAGGATATCTAGGATATGAGAAATTAATTTTAGTGTTAAGAAAAAACATGTTTACGCCCTCGTATGAAAAAATATGTGGCTCATTATTTAGCTAGATGTTTGGAATGTCAACGAAAATTTTGAAGGTACAACATCAACATCCATTAGGATTGTTGAATCCTTTTACTCATCCTAGCATGGAAATGGAAAGCTTCGGTTTCCATGGATTTTATTCTTGGTTTACGAAGAACTAATTACCAACATGTTGTATCATGGTAGTAGTTGATACTTTGACAAAGGTTTGCACACTTTATACCGGTACAATCCACCCTTTGCTTTGACTCGAAAGCTAATGTATTTATAGAAAGGGTGTAAAATTGGATGGTATTCCTAAGATGCTCATATCGGGCAGAGATGCAAAGTTCTTGCACCTTTACGGAGGATTTTGTTTGGGGAATGGGTACCAAATTAAATTTTACTACCGCATATCATCCCCAAGGCGATGAATTATTTGAAATAGCAGAGCAGTTTTAGAAGACATGTTGAGAATGTATGTTATGGACGGACCAACAAAGTGGGAGGAATTCTACATTTAGTAGATTTTCCTACAACGTAGCTACGAAGCATCAATTAAGATGAGTCCTTTTGAAGCACTATGGCGAGAAGGTGCCATACACCTCTAACTTAGGTCAACAAGAAGATATGTTCATACTTAGATGATGATTTGCACAAAATGGGAAAGAACTATAAGGAGAATTCATCAAAATATCAAAACAACACAAGACATGCAGAAAATTTATGCAAATAAAGAGAATTAATAGAGAATTCAATGTGGGTGATCATGTTTACCTAAGGATTAAACCCAAGAAGTGTGATTTTTACACTCGTAGCTATGTAAAACTAGCACCACGCTGCGTAGAACATTTGGAAATCTTGGAAAGAGTGGGACCAATAGCATACAAGGTGGCTTTACCTAGTCTAATTAAGGTTCACAATGTTTTTCATGTTTCATTATTAAAAAAATATGTGCATGATCTTATATTATTGAATGGAATGTCGATACGGTGGAACCGGAAAATTCCTTATAGATCAGTACCATCTTGGCACAAGAAGAAATTGAGCTCCGAAACAAAACGGTGGCTAGGGTGAAAGTGCGGTGGAGGAAATTTTTGAAGAGGCTACCTGGGAGCGAGGGGAAGATATGAAGGAAAAATACCCATGCTTGTTTGATAAGTGACTTTGAAATATTTTGTCTTTACAACACCAAGGTGTGTTTTTAGGGGAATGTGTAGTGTCCCAGGTTTCTATGCTTTTATTAGACGTTTGAGTAAGTCCAAAAGGGTACTAGTGTGTAATATGCGTTTGTGAGATATCTTTTAGAACACGACAAACTCCAACTAGAGATTGATTCGGAGGGAATTCTTGGATGTACGCCTCTAAAAGGATGAGATCACGAGGCTACGGCCTTTCAGGACTGTCTAGGAGCGAAAGATAAACACACCAAGTGTGGTATAGAACTAGATCACTCACAAACAATAATAGAAATAGAAAGAATACAACAACTACGGCAACAACGGAAACTACTAAACTCAAGTAGAAAACATAGAGAGAAAATCTTTGAGCCATTTGACTAATATGAAAAATTAAATGAAGTACAAGGCGATCTTGCGGCAAGCAGAGCAGAAAGCTCTCTTAGAAAAAGCGGGAAATGGCTACACTATAGGCTGGCGTCCCGGCCATTTGGAGAAATGCCATGTGGCGCTGCTGTGGAATCGGCCGAAGATTAGGGGGCTGGTCCCCTTCTCGGAAAAGAGATGAAAATAAAAAAAACCTCCTCTCCTCAACAACCTCGAAAAGATCCACAAACCATTCCAAGAATGGTCAACCCCCAAAAACACCGAAGCGCACTCCCCGGTGAATTATCACGGCCTCAGGTACGGCGGAGTGGTACGGATAAGAAACGATTAAAACTATTGCCACAAAATCCACCAAGACCTCCGACGGAAAAGGCCGACCCTCTACTCGAAATCCCCGGTGAAAATTCTGCGAAGAAAACCCAATGCGGCTCACTCCACGATGAATTTGCGTCCTCTCTTTCGGTATTTGCAAAGTCTTTACAAGCTCTAGGTCCGCAACGAGCCCAAACAATGAAATGACTCACAAAATGCGGGAAAACAAACCTTTCTCGAGGTAGGCAGAAGTCCCCGAGGGGGATAAGGGTGAGATCTGCACGGGAACGTGATTGCACTAAGGGAGTGCGCCTTGAAACGAGGCTAAACGACTAGCGTGCCCAAGAAGACAAAAAGTCTCACTCCAAAATCAACAACTCAAGGGTAGTCGAATGAGGAGGCTCCCAATCTTTTATAACATTGGTTTCCTCCAAAACGCGTCGTAGCCTCTCTTTCCACTCCACATTTCTCATCCTTGTCTGGCATGAGAAGCTTCTAGAGTGCACGTAGGCCCACTCCTCTACATGGTGTTTTGCCGCTTGACCCCCCCTTGAGTCACAACCTTGTGCTACTAGGCATATGTATTATTCTACTAAAGTGATTTCGACCATCTTTACTCACTTTTTTATTTATTTACAAACCATAGACGGAAAAACTATACAAAGTCGAATATTCCAATTTTTGTCACTAATTAGGAATATTACGGTCTATCCGGAAAAATGTTACTTTCCCTCGAAACTATTTGAAGTGATGGATGTTGCTGAATCTCCTCGCTCTCCCAAGTGGCATCCTCATATAGAAAATTCTTCCACCGCACCAAGAATTCTCGGACCGTCCCCTGCCTACTATGCTTAGCCTCTCCCTGGTATCAATAATGGCCTCACATTGCAACACCAAGTGCCCCTCATCATATGTCGGCGGTAGCTCCTGTTAGTGTCACTGCTGTCCAGCGCCTTCTTCAAGCATGATACATGGAAAATGTTGTGGATCTTGTTGCCTTGGGGCAACTCCAACTCATATACAGCTTTGACCAATCCTGCATATCACCCTGTATGGCAAGTAGAAATGAGGCTTGAGCTTCTGAAGCTCATACCTTCGGCGGTAATTTGTCGGTATGGCTATAAGCATAGGTAGACCCGAGTCCTAACTATTGTCGCTCCACCCAGCCTCGTCGGCATACGGCTTACGGATTACAGGCTATAGCCATATTGTCCTTGAAAGCTCGAAGGATATCACGACTCTCTTGGATCCACATCTTGGCTATAGGAGCACTTACTTGCACCGAACATCACATCAGAAAATGATAAAGGATGGTACCCATACAAAGCATAAAACTGTGACATACCAATCGAAATGTGATGTGTCGAGTTGTAGTAGTACTCCCCCAAATGCAACCATCTCAACCACGCTCGCTGCTTCCCCCTTTTGACATAGTTACGCAAGTAGCCCTCCGACCACGGTAACTATCTCCGTGTCCATCCATGCGACAGGTGGTAAGCGGTACTCGATGTCAACTCTCTTTGTCCCCACTAGGCGGAAAAGCTCTTGCAAAAATCCACCCATAAGACGCTATCCCTTTCACTTATGATGCTCTTAGGAAGACCATGCAACCTAAAAACCTCCCGGAGAAGAACAACTCGTACAATGTTTTAGCACTATGTAATGTGTATATATGGCAAAAAAGTGTGCATACTTTGTCGAGTTGATCGACGACAAAAAAGATACAATCCTTACCCTACCATGGGAAACCATGATGCGAATTCAGTGATGTACATGCTCTCCCATTTCCCTCACTTGGAATGGGAAGAGGCTGCAATAGTCCGCAGGATGGCTCATCTACACCCCTTGTTCCCTCGACAAACATCGTACTCTGTGATATTGCGGGTACGTCACTCCTTGGAAGCCCATCCATGAGAACCTCTCTCTAATGGCAACGTAAGGATTTGGTAAACCTAACTGGCCTACCAATGGAGATTCATGTGATGCAGGTAATATCTTCTTCTTCGTTGAGATCCTACGTTCAGAAAATCTTGTCCTGTAATTGATGATCTCATCAACCACCCAGAGTACCGGTCATTCGCCACCTTTCCATGTCACCTCACATGCGAATCTTTCCTTGGAGTACTCAACTAAGAGTCGAGCCCTCGAAGCTTCATCCAAGCTCATAAGAGATAACGTGGATGGTCTATGTGAAAGGGCATCTGCTACCATGTTATTCTTACCCTTGATACCTCAATGTCAAATTCATATGCTTGGATCTTACGATCCGCCACCATAACCTCTCTAATAACCATTATACAGCTAAAAGAACACCGAAGTGTTGCCAGTCGGTTCTCACCACTGAATCTTTTCCCTACTAGATGCGGAAATTTGACGATGCATGCATGGTGGCAAACATCTCCTCGTCATATATGGGATACAACCTCTCATGCGGAAGGAGCACGGCTCTCAAGAGGTATAGGGTGTTCCCACCGCATCAATCTTTGCGCCAATCCCCTCTCCCGACGCATCACACTCCAGAGACAAATGGCTGCGTAAAATCCGACAACACAAGCATTGGGCGGCTACTCATACCTCACCAGGCCTATCGATAGCTTTACGCACTTTAATAAATCGCCGAGATACGCTTTCTTTGTCAAATCTGTAAGGGGTGCGACGAATGTGAGAACCGTTTGACGAACTTCTTGTAATAGGCACATATCCCAATGGATCCTCAAATTTAAATACATTCTTGACTCAGCCCAATCTGAGTGGCTTTAATCTTCTCCTGTGGAGCCTCCTTGATCCCTCCAATGATGTGACCCAAATAAAACACTCTTCTACGTCATCCCAAACTCCACACATGGAGAGCTTAACGCCATTGTTTCTCTTCCAGAGATCTCGTATATTGTTTTTATATCTGATGCTCTCCATGTCTAGCATATATGAGTATGTCATCGAAGAAAACCAATACAAACTTCTTTAGATGGTGAAAACGGAAGATATGGTCCATGCAATGCGAAAGGTGGATAGCGTTGCATTGAGTCGGCAAAAGGCATAACCAAAAACTCAAAGTGCCCATAATGACACGAAGGTGGTCTTGGGAGTAATCTCACCATTCCCTCACGAATGCGGTATTTTTGATCTAAATCGTCTTTGGAAATATCAAAGAAAACACTCCTCCTCTCAAATCATCCATCGGCTCATCGATCCTGGGTATAGGGTACTATTCTTCGAGTCTTCTTTCTGGGGGTCTGTGAGTCGGTACACATCCTCAAAGTGCCATCCTTCTTCTTTTCTAGCACTACGGAAGAAAAACGGACTCGTGCTCGGTCGATGTGTCCAAGAGCCAACAACTCTCCTAGATGGCCGCTCAATCTCATCCGAATAGGCTTTGGGATGCCTATAGGGTGTAGTGATAAGCACTGGATACCACATCGGCTCGATCGGTATGCTCGAAACCCTCTAGGCGGTGGCCGACACAATTGTATAGCCTGAAACACTACCTCATGCACGGTAAGGATAGCACATCTCTGGATGGGCTATCGCCTATGGTCTACACTCCCCGATGCCCGCAACTCAAGCCCCGCCCCTCTTTGTTTCCCTTAGAATGCCTCCATCAGGTGTCTGGCCCCATGCAGTGTGGGTAAGTATGCATCCCGCGGATCTTCTCATGCTTCCGGTCTTCTTGTCATCCCACTCCATCTATAAGGCCTACCAATCCATGGTGGCCTTTCCCGACGTAATCAACCAGCGAACACCCGATACCACATTGAGTATCGAGTATATTTGATATGAAAAAGTGATCGGTCACGGTATAAGTACCCACCATCATTGCTAAATATGGAACATGCGGGCACATTTGCATCATCACAGGCTCTGAGACCAAGGCGAAAAAGCTGTCCGGCTTTCTCGGTCGGTATACCCCTTCGCTCGACCATCGTACATCAATGAAGTTGTGGGTTGCCCCACTATCAACCGGAGCGTACTCGCTGGCCACCTCTTGTTCACGTACCCGCCGATGCCAAATACTTAGGAACTCCTCGCAAGGCGCAAGGACCCCTCCAATGGGTGCAAAAGCTACACCACTGTCCCTAGAGGTGGAGGCAACAACTAATCTTGGTCCATGTCTGAATATCTCACCGCCTCCTCATCATCCTTGCTCATCCTCTTCCACTGCTATCATTGGAGAAGACCTCAATGGAGGGGAGTGTGCTTTGCCCGTGACACACCTATACCCCTGGTGCCCAGCTCCGACAGAAGTGAAGCACAACCCGATTCTTCCTCAACTCCCTCCCTGGCCTCATCTTCTACATGCTCGTCCTCGATTCCCTTGGGAAGTGGAACCCTCACATCCTTCCCCTTGAGGCACAGGAACCATGTCTGCAGGGGTAAGGTGTCCATGTCCTAGGCAAGCCATCCTAAAAATCACACAGATCTCTTGATAGCATCATGCATGGTAGTCTAGTGGATACGAATAGACCTCGAAGTGGCTTTGCCAATCTCTCCCACAAAATATAGATCTTTTGTGTCGCGGATCGTTGACACCATCACCGAAACCCTCGAGAAATCTACAATGTATGTCTCGAGGCTCCCCCCATGCTGTTTGAGCTTCGTCGGCTCAAAAAATGCGCTCCCGGATCCTACGGTCAACGATCTATCAATCTCTTGGTAAACTTGCAATATGTCATCAACGTGGGTACCCAAGTGTCACCATCCCATGGAACCACCGGTCTGGGCCTCACCATCCAAATGTAATTTTTCCACCTTGATGGCCGCTATCTCCAGAGCATACGGTTAAGATGGAAATAGATGTCTAGCTTCTCCACCCAAGACTGTAGAAATTTGTTGATGATACATCAAACGTAGGAAAAATGAAATCTACTAGAGGCATGGTAGGAATCTCCATCATGAAAATTCCGGTGCCCTCTATGATGGTCGTGGGGTCTCTTGTCCGCAGCCAAATTTGCACAAAATCTCTAAATGTGAGAGCATCCTAAACTCACACGTCGGTGATACTACGCAAAATACTCAAGTGTCCGAGCTCTACCTCTGTTTGTGCTACGTTGCCCTGTGTATCTTCTCTAAAGAAAGTGGGCATAGTAGAACGGGTAGGTGGAAAGAAGTCGTCGAGTGAGGAATATCTGTGGCTTCGTGCCCTACTTCGGCAGAGTGATGGATGTACTTGATCCCTCTCGACTGGAAAACCCTGGATTCTCATCTTTGCCTAGCCTCCACAGTTTGTGAACCTGCGTCCCATCACCTCAATTTGTCTAGCTAAATCCTGCATATACTTGAGGAGTGCCTCTCCAAACTTTTTGGCCTCTATGTCATCTGCCATTGGTTTCTTTTTATCTTAAATATACTATAAGCTCCACCTTATACGTAATCGCCATAGGCTTTCTCTCCCGATCTGCATTTTCTACACAGGCACGGTCTTCCTCTTTGTAGGTGGCCTTCAACCATGCTACCGGTCTCTATACTTCCTGCCTCTGTACGGTCTCTTTCACGATGTCATAGACCACGAAGAATTTGGCCAGAAACTATGCTGCGATACTGCTTTGTAATATCCCGTTTCGAGATATCTTTAGAACACGAAAAAACTCGAACCGGAGAGATTGAATGGGAGAGCATTTACCATATATGTCGCCTCTAAAGAGGACGAGATCCGGAGGCTAGCTGGCCCTTTCCGGACTCTTTCTAGGAGCGAAATATAAACACACCAAGTGGTATAGAACTAGAGCACTCACAAACAATAATAGAAATATAAAGAGAATACAACAACTACGGCAACTACGACAATTCAACCCGGAAAACATAGAGAGAAAATGTTGAGCCATTTTATTAATATGAGAAATGAAATGAAGTACAAAAGGTGAGCTTGCACAAAACGAAGTGAGAAAACACTCTCGAAAATACAATCGTGCACTATGAAATGCATCGGTAGAAAAATGTCATGTAAGCATTTATTCTTCTTCCGGGATCGATTGTAGATTAGGGGCTAATCTCCTTGCCGGAATGAGATGAAAATCAGCAAACTCCTCTCCTCAACAACCCCCGACAAGATCCACAAACATTCCAAATGGTGACCCTCGAAAACACAAAAGCGCCTCCCCGGTGAATTATCTTTGGCCTCCAAGGTACGAGCGTAGTGGTACAGATAGAAACGATTAAAAATGCGCACAAACTGCGAACCTCCGATGGGAAAAGGCTGACCCTGCGCTCGAAATCTGATGAAATCACCCGCAAAAACCCCAATCCGAAGCTCCTCCGTAATGGACTCATCCTCTCTCCCGGTGTTTTATGCTCTATAAGCTCTGACTCCACTGACAAACCCAAACAATGAAATGACTCACAAAATGTGGAAAACAAACCTTGCCCGAAGCGGGCACTCGAAGTACCCAGAAGCGCTAAGGTGAGATCTCTACATAGAGACACTTGGTGCACTAAACGGTCTTTAACGAACGGAGCTAAACAACCGGCGTGCTCAAGAAGACAAAAGTCTCACTCCAAAATCAACAACTCAAGAATGATCCAAATGAGGAGGCTCCCTCATCTTTTATAACAATGGTTTCCCTCCAAAACCCATCGGCGCCTCTCTCTCCTCCACATCCTCATCTTTATACGCGCGAGCTTCTAGAGTGCATGTAGGCCCCCTCCTCTCGTGGAGTTTGACCCCCTTGACCCCCCTTGAGTCACGACATTGTCTTGCCTAGGCGGATGTCTTATTCTACTAAAGTGAGTTAGACCTCTTTACTCACTTTTTATTTACAAACCATAAGACGACCATTATACAAAGTCAAATATTCCAATTAGCTATCGCTAATTAGGAATATTACATAGTGGACCCCAATGGAAAAAAAAAATTGTGTGGATTTATTTTATTATTTTAATTTAATAAAATAAAATGGAAATGTCATTAAAAAGACTAGATTATGATTAAAGATTTGAAATCAAATCCATGAGGATGGATGAGTTCATAAGGCTTTCGAGTTCTCCAAAAAACCTTTGGAGGAAATAAATTAAATATAAAAAATTAGATTGGAGATAAAAATCTAAAAAGCTACCTCGGTAAAGAGGAAATTCTTGGGAAGAAGGTGGAATAAAAAGCTAGAAAGAGGAAAATGGCGTTAAATTCCTTTTGTGGAAGAAACAAAAGAAAATCCAGAGCACGAAGAAAGGATCATCTGATTTAATTGGACACAATTAAGGAAATAGGTTGATGGGAAAGAAAACTTAAATAATAAGATTCAAGATGAAAAAGAGGTTTGTCTATTGCTAGAGAATTTGATCTCTTCTAGGGAGAGGTTTGTGGAGAAAGAGGCGAAAGTTTAGGTGAAACCTACTCTATCTTAAGTAGTATGCACCATTTAATTTCATTTTAACTTATACTTTAGTTCTGTTATGAGATGTTGATGAAGTAACATAGTATAGAGAGATATAGGAACTTGTTGAAATCTGAATATGAGTCTATGTTGTAGAATTAGAGTTAAGTAGAAATAACGGTGGAAGGTCTATACATTGAATAGATTTGACCATAATAAATATAGTTTGTTATGTATTTTTGTATAGACATAGCTCTGAAGAATACCAACTCTCAAAATGTCTAAACTTGTTAGAAGGCTTAGATCTAAGGTTAAGTAACTCTCAAGAAATTGTTATTGTATTAATATTTTCTTTTCTAGTATTATTTTGCCAAAAATTTGTACATTTTATTATGAAATAGTTACCAAATAGAAATAAATATGCATAAGAGAGAGATAGATGAATATACGATTTATTTAAGAAAATTCTTATCTTTTGTAGTACTATTAGGTAAGAAATTTCATTCACTCATAATTTCTAGATCGAAAATGAAATATATCTATTCGGGATGTTTTCATGCATTAGAGCCAGACGATTTCATAAACTGGAATGAAAGTATATTGTAATTCAACAATCTTTTTCATTGGAAAAGAAGAGTTATAAAGTACATATTCACACACTTATAAATGACAAGTCATATAGTTACATCATTATAAACATTTCGGTCAATAGAATTTTACGGTTTAAATAAGATTTGGTTATAACAAAATTATACACGAGAGGAACTCTATCCCTTTATGAAAACTATAAAGTCTCTCGGCAACATTATGCGAGTTGCATATGACAAAACCAAATGGGTACTAGGACCAACTTGGATAAAAATATTCAGGATATTATGATCGAATAACGAAAGGAGTCGGTCTATGCAAATCAAAAGTAGGTGATATATATATGTACCTAAAAAGAAACTGAAAACCAAAATTTAGAGAATCTGGTTAAGGATGGTAGAAACCACCACAAATAAAGGAAGTAGAATTTAAATGTCAAAGAATTAAATTATTACCTTATGGATTGCATGAAGAGGTTATGTACGTAGTCTTAAAAGAAGGCACAGTAATTAGTGCCAAGAATTACACACTCTACATATAAATTCAAAAACCATAAATGAAAAAATTGTGAGGAGTCGTAGAGTATAAGTGGTACACATGCATGGATATAAATATAAGATAAGAGGAGCCATTATTCTTATACAAGATATTAAGCTTGAAAACGTTTTAACTATTTGGATAGAGACGAGAACTAAATTCACATGGAATTGCGGCTAGATCCATGCATTGAACTGCGAACGAGAAAGCCATCGTTAGAAGCAATCATAATGAAAATAGAACTTATGGAAAGGTTTGCGTAATTAGCAATTAAAATCCTCCTTAAAGAGAGAGAGAGAGAACCAAAAAATCAATCTAGAAAACACGTGAAGGGATTCTAACTCGAGACCCAACAAGATTGAGAATTTGGTTGTTGTATTCGATCTAGGGAACTGATGCGAGAATTTGATTATCGTATTCGAACTAAGGAGCCGTCTGAAAAGGGAATTCGGTTATCAAAAATACTACGACGAGAACAGTCAAAGTAATATAAGTCGGCTATTTAAAGAAGAGGCCATGGAATACAAAGTACCTGTGGGGTTTCTTCGGGCTCTCTCACATTCAAACAAGGATGAGAGAGCCTGCGGAATGCTCGATGGCATTCAAATAAACATTGTTAGCATATCTCGGGCAAAGTGTGGTGTTTGAGGAATGATTAACCGGGAGCCAAAAATACCTTAATAAAACAATATGAGTATGCTAAAAATACGAGAGACTTTTCAAGTTATGGCATAGACATTCACATAAACGATACGTCTGATAAAACTCAAATTGAAATGTGGTAAACATCGGAATTTAGAAACCTTAATGAAAAATTTAGAGAACAAAGCAAGAAAAAAACCCCAAAGCCAAAAACGTAAATTCCAAATTTATTGTATTGAGAAATTAAAAATTATGGTCATGTAACCAGTAAAAATCACACCTCACAAAAAATGAGAGGTTTCATAAGTGGCTTTGAGGAATTCAAGAGCGAAGTACGAGAATAAATAGCAATTGAGGATATAACCCCTTACCGAGAAATTAACACTAAGGAATGATGGTGCCTCGTGGTGGTCCCTCGCCAAAAACATAGTAATCAAATTAAATGAGAAAAATAATGACAACAATGGTGATTCAAACTTCAAATCTTAGTTATACAATGTAGAAAATTTACAACGCAGAGAATTCACCTCGAGAGTATACCGAAGAAATCCTCAACATGCGGCCATGCTGCTTCTTCTTCACGGAATGGCGAAAACGAGTATCGATTACTCGAGAAAACTAAAGACGAGCTGAATTAATTTGACGGTAGGCGAATCGCGAGGGAGAGAGACGAGACAAAGTAAGGTACGTTCTACAAATGAATGAAATTAAAATGGTCACCGATCAAATGAAATGACTAAAAACCCAAAGAGGAATGGAGTCTCAACACTAAATAAGATATGACCACCACCCTCCATGTGTAGAAGATCGACATATGAGGAAATTCCGCACATTGACGAATTACACCAAAGTCGGATAAGCCATGTGATTGGTACTAACTATTAAATGAAGGAAATCCTAAAATACCCACTTTGGAGCCTAGGTTGGCGAGTTGAGGTACGGAGGTGATATCATATTAAAGAAACCTGATAATTACCAAAACCTAAAAGTGTTAAGAGTAGTATTATTGAAAGTACTAAATTAAAGGCATCGTAAATATTATAATTCGAATGGCTATGTGTAGGAAAGGTGGGTGAATATACTTCTAGGAGTTAAGAAGTATTACATTCTTTGAGTTAGCATATAAGTTGGGAGATATGATAAATAAATGAAATGTAGGAATTAATATCAATACATGTAAAAATTGTGTTCAAGGTCCGCATTAAGTGTCTTCGCATAGATGGAAAGTGCGTTCATCATAAAAAAAAACCCTAGTATAGAAAATTGATATAAGTATGGAAAAAAATTCACATCTCTAGTTAAACGAGAGTGGTAATAGACACCATTATAACCAAAATTGGGTTGGTTGTAAATTAAATGTATATATGTGTTAGAACTATTAATACCTATGTATATATATATGAATGGTAGCCTTGTGGAGTCAAGTTGAATAATTAAAATAGTCTTGAAACGAGAGTTAGGTTTAAAAGGGGATTTAAGCTAGTAATATGAAGATGGAAATTGTTAATAATTGGAGAGGAAACGTTAACTATTAATACCGGCTTTCAAATGAAATAGAGTGAGAATGAATTCCTAATTTTAGTATATCAACTATCTATGAATTGAATGTCGATTCAATCAATCAATAGATAAAAATAAATTGAAAGAAGTAATTGTACGCTAAGGCCAAATTGTAATGTTGATGAATGTGAGAATATGACGAAAATAATCTTTCCTTAAGGTGAATTTGAAGTGTGAACTCTATAAATGAAGAAAATAAAATTATTGTCCAAATAGAGATGTTACGACGATGATCATTTGGAGGCGGCTACGCATTTTATTTACACATATTGGTAAAAGCCTCGAGCCATGAGTAAGATTATGTGAAGACGGAAGTATTATATGTCGAGCGCCTCGTTTATCATTTAGAAATCTTGCGTGAACGTCAGCAAGGCTACTAAAGGCATGGATCCATTAATTACGACAACGTAGGCCATTTATTGCTAATATGTGCGGTTCGAAATTATTATGATATGTCCATTTTAATCTTAGTTAAGCACGAGAACTCAAATTTTCTCTCAATTTCTTGATTTTAGAATGAAGTAGATAGCGTGAAGGTGACTAGAGGAGAGATTTTATCGAATATCAGCTTGGATTTAGTTTCTCTTAATACTAATTAGTTTAATATGATAAACTATAATTAGTTTCCTTTTAAAGTAAAATTTGGATCTGTGAAAATATGGGACATTGTTATTGAGTTTATCGTATCTCAAATTAGGTACATTCGATATTGATTTTTAAATAGCATGGCGCCTTAGATTACGAGTGGTTCATCGAAGATCATTTCGACAGAACCAAAGAAGCCTCTGAAGGTATTCCACACGGAAGCACGTTCACATTATTTACGAATCACAGATCACAGTCACACCACAAGTTTGAATTGTGTGGTAGCAATATCTATTTATCACGACCGGTGACTTTATATCTATACGATAGCAAGTAGTATATGTGGTTAGATATTGTAATCCCTCTCCGTGAACTTTATATGGAGTTAATCATGCTAAAAGCTGGGGAAAATTTTAAAAACTAACCTGAAATTTAAGGAATTAACCTTTTCACTTCAAATTATTTATATATATGGGAAATTTTTATTTAATTTTTTATAATTTTAAAAACTTCTATGTTAATTTGAAATAATGATTCATTTAAATTATAAAAATCATTTTAATATATATGTATGGGATATATATATATATATATATATATATATATATATATATATATTGTTCTTCATTACTTACTTTTATGCGGAAATATATATTTGTCTTCCATGAGATAATCGATATATATTCTTCTAAGTTGAGAATGTTTTGAGAGGAAGAGGAGAGTGCTATTTTCTTTTATTCAATTTATTTTATAGATTTAAGAAATAGTTTATTTAAGAGTTGTTTTAATTTTGAATTAAATTTTAATAAAATAATTTCAAGTTGTATTGTGAATTTTTGTTATTTAAAATATATTTTTTCAATGTTAAAATGAATTTGGTTTTTTAGAAAAAAATATATATATATATATATTATAATGATTATTAATATTTTATATTTTTTTAAATAATATTTGAATATTAAATAAATAATCAATATATTTTTTATAAAAAAATACACTAAACATTAATTAAATTAAAATAAATTATATATACATTAAATTTTATAGAATATGCAAATCTTATAAATAAGAAAATATTTAAATATTTATATCGATGTACTATTATTATTATTATCCAATTTTAATGTCACATTTAATATGAACACCAAATTAGTGGTTGGGTATGACACTACTTTGTTTGTGGGACAAGAGACCTATTTCCACTTAGCTATTTGATTGCTAAGTTTATGAAAACATGCATACCCTAAGCACAGATTTTTATAAGGAAATACATACTCACTAAGCATTAAACCACTCAAACTATACTATATATCATCTCTTATATAACTTAATATCAAATAGATATAATTCAATCCGGATTACAAAACATTTAATCTAACTTAATTAGGGATTACAAAACTATTTAATCTGGAAATTTGATAGGCATAATCTCTGAATTTTTTTTTGAAGAATGAGCGTAAATTTCAGCAGGCAGGACATCTAATACACTACCATAATTATGAATAATTGATTATACAACTCTATTTCAAATTCAATCCCGAATAATCTCCCTCGCGTTCCTTGCCCACACGTCATTATTCTTATTTCGTAACTTCTAAGTTTACCTGGATAATCTTAAACTTGCTATTTATAAAAATGAATGAGTACATTTATACATGAATTGAACTACAGGAGGTTGAATTCTTGCGGGGTTCATCGGTGGCATTTGCGGATCACCGGCGAGTCACAGGAATAGGAATGAGTGACGGTACACAAATAAGTCCTAAGTTACGAAAACATTATTATTATACAAAGAATTGAAACCAAAGCGAGAGGTAGAGATTGAACACCCGGTGAAAGAAAAAATACATAAGAATTTCATGCAAATTTTGACAAACATCATTATTTTAGTGCGAGGACAAATATGAATTGACCATCGCGCAACCCTCAAGATAGTGTAGAGCTGTAAACAAGAAAGTTATGGCTTGGAGTATCTGTTGAATTTCAATCACAATTCTCTTGAAAAAGTATCAACTTCTTATGATTATCCTTTCACACTATCTAATTAGGAACCGTTTTATTATGATTATATTATACGAGAAAATTCAATTTTTATGATTATAGATTTATTAGTGGTATGGGTGAAGAAAATTATAGGTATGGGTGCTTCGCCACTACTTTGTTAGGATAGATAAATGTTGGAACTTGTTGGATAAGGTCGAATAAATGAATGTTGGAACATTAAGTTTATGTGTCAATCTTATTCTTGTGTTATAAGAGTTTTCTTCTGCTAAAAAATATTCTTTGTGCTTATAAATTAGAGTGTTTTATCGTGTTTTTTTTAGTTAGTAAATTTTTGCTCGAGTTTTTGTTAAATTTTATTTATTTTCGATCTAGTCGAGTGGGTATGTTTTACATTTACATGTTTATCTTTTTGAATTTTAAAACTAATCTAAAACCGGTTTTTCCCACCATAACTAAGATGGATTTCTATAATTTGATATTTTGGCTCTTGCGTGACAACTACCTCCTTTAACGAAGTACTCACGAGTCTACAATGGTTGATGGCATTACGAACTCTGATGGTAAAATCCAAATTTGTGTTCTGATTTAAAATTGTAAAACTTACATGGGTGCTAATTAGATCAGAGTTAATATTTAATTAGAAATTGTAAAACATATATAGGTGCTTATTAGATGTCGCTTAACATATGCAGTCTTTTCTTTTTCTTTTTTGGTTCGGTGTTAGCCAGGCCATGGAAAGACATGAGGATCTCGCCACTCGGGTTGTTAATAGATGAGGATGTTTCTTGATCTCCTTGTGGAAAGGATGTTGACGGGAGTGATCGTTATACCCGGGGTTACTTGTTAGGTCCAATGTACATGTATTTATAAACATCCTTCGAAGATCTCTTCACTTAGTCATGTCGGCGAGATTTCAGAGTGATAAACCGAGGCATAGGGCTTCTAATGCATTGCCTTTCCATAATCTACACGATAGTTCGAATCTTCCATCGGTATGTGTATATAAATTACTTGAGCTTCCTCGAAATGATCATTGATAATTTTAACATTGGTAGTATAAATATTATCTTTGATGATTTGACGATATTTATAAACTGACTGAACTCCTCCTTCATATTGGCTAGAAAATTAAGAATATTCTTGTACGGCTCTCGATACATTATATAACGTGATTCAATGCATCTTGAAGTGCATATCATCACTCTACAAGATAGGTAACGTTTGGTAATATAAAAGCCTATGGATTTAATAATGCGGTTTAGACGATTAGGTAGCCAAATGGCCATTCGGTTCACAGAAACCAAATGGAGCGAGTGCAATATACGGACCTCCGCGCCTTGTCGGTGCCCATACATGCGAAGATAATTCTCAAATGAGAAAGTTTCTGATTACATTAGAGCACGACTTCAAAAGAGAACAGCGAAAGTACCGAGATCTATTTCCAGATAAACGGCCCTTGGTCGAGGAGTTGTTGTGTGTCTCCTTGCTTTAATAACGAGAGAAATTTAAGATGAATATGCTTTGGTCATGTACGGTGTAGGTAAAAGCTTGCATGGACACATGGCATGCCTAATTAATGAATGGATGTATCCAATCTATGTAAAAGTAAACTACTGAAGTAGCATGTTCCACTTTATTATCACGGTTAGAGACAAAATATGCACATAATTGAAAAGGAGGAGTTGTAGCTCATAGGTGAGGCACACTTTTTGGAGACTACACTCAATGAATCCCTCTTGTAAACTCATTCATGAATGAAAGATTATATCATTAAGTACATTACTAGAAATCCAAGAAGGTTGCAACCAAACCCTAAACTCTGGAAACATGCCTTACAACTTGTGTAACCTTTTCTCATTAATACAAAATAATATAATTATTTTTCAACTCTCCTCCTTAATGGAGAAAGGATTATCTGAACTCCTAACATCCTTCTAAACAATTCAAACTTCACACAAGCAAGAGGCTTAGTAAAAATATCAACCTCATTGTCACAAGTTTTACAATATTGAACAATAATTTATTTTGACTATAGTTTCTCTCGACAAAATGGAACTAAGTGTCTATGTTTGGTGTTTTTATGGAACGAGTGGATTGTATGCTAATTTAATAGTTCTTTGGTTGTCGCTTTGATGGAAGTAGAGTTCTTCTGTTCTTCTCTTGCATCATTGAGAAGCCTTCTCCAACCGGATCGCTTCACACGTCGGCGCACACAGTAGCGAGTACTTAGCTTCACATGAAAGTAGGTGCTACGGTACTTTGCTTCTTGCTACTCCATGTTATGACCCGGATCTATCTTTGAATCATGACTTTGCGATAGACCTTCGATCCTCCGAGGTTACACTTTGATACGAATCTGAAAAACTTTTGCTAGAAGAATAACATCAGATGTGTGAGTGTATAAAATCCCGTAATTAATAGTGCCACAAAGATACATAGCACGCTTTTTGCTACTACCCGGTGAGTTTAGTGGTTTTGACATGAAGCGGCTCAACACACTAATAGAGTATGCCAAATGCAAGTGCAGTTTGTTGTGAGATATATCAAACTCCCAACCGAGTTGTATATACATTGTGGCATCCACCTCCTTGGTACCATTATTCTTGCACAACTTCAAATTCTGTTTGCAAGGTGTCGGCTATTTGACCTACAACTGATCCATGCCAAACTTTTCAACGATTTCTAGCATACTTTCCTTTGGTAAGAAAAGTTTTCCCGGCCTTATCTCCGTCACTTCCAATCCCGAGACATTAATGAAGACTTGAGATCTTTCATTTCAAAAACTTGTGCCATTAGCCTTTTGATTCCTTTGATTAAATTATACGCATTTCATGTTATAATCATGTCATCTACATACGAAGAAATCAAAATAATCTTCCTTTACTTATTGTACTTGGTATACAAATTTGGGTCATTCCAACTTCTATGAAAACCATGCTCTAAAAGAAAGAATCAACCTTTTTGTACCAAGACACAGGTGCTTGATTTAAGCCATATAGTGCATTTTTCAATCTACAAACAAGATGTTCCTGCTTTACTTTACAAACCCTTGGTTGTACTAAGTAAATTTCTTCTTTTAATTCACCATTTAAAAATGCGATTTGACATCAAGTTTGGTGTAGCTCCCAATTATGTTTAGGCGTTTGCTAAAGAAATAAGCGATACGATAGTGTTTAACTTTGCTACGCTGGTGCAAAGGTATCATCAAAATCTATACCTTCTTGTTGTGAGTACCCCTTTGCGACGGCCTAGCTTTTAGTTTTCCAATACTTCCATCTACATTCATTTTTGGTTTAAACAACCATTTACATCCTATGGGTGTTTATTCTTCGCTTGGAGTTCAACTAGAATTCCAAGTGTTATTTCTAAGAATAGATTCTATCTCTTCATTCATTGCGGCCCTCCATGCCTCGGATTGACTAGCTTCTTTGTAATTAGTGGGCTCTACAACGTTCAAAATATTTGACATCAAAGCATAGCCTTTCAATCTTAATAGTTTTTGAGTCTTCCTACACAGTCTCCTTGGTAGGGGACTTACCTCATTTTTTTCTTCGGATCTAATTGGGCTTGCATTATCACCTTCTTCTGTTCTTCTTTACTGTCTTCTTCTTGCTCAATTTACACTCTGTTCACTTTCATCCTCGGTACTTTCAAACAATGGAATGTGCCAATCATCACCAATGTCATCTTTCTGTCCAGACCTATTCATGAAACACTACATCACAGCACAAATGTCTTATGGAGACTCGGGATTGAGCAGCTTATGCAGCAGGTCACAATGCCATAACCAACAAAGATGCACATTGCTGACTTTAGGTTTGAATTTCTTCCTATACGCTTTGGGTATATGAGGAGAATTCTTTTAATAAATATTCTTAGATGATTTACTAATGGTTTGAGTCCATATAGAGCTTCAATAGGGGTTTTGAAGCCAAGGTGCACAGTAGGACTTAATTTCTTTAAATATACAACAATATTAATAGCTTCTACCCGAAAAATATTAGATAGACCCTTACCTTGTAACATGCTCCTTGCGCTACACTAAGGTCCTATTCTTGCGCTCTGCCACTCCATTCTCTTACCGTAGTGTGTGTAGCCTTTAATAATTGTGGACAATCCCATGAGATTTGCAGGGTTCATGAATTCCCTAACTTGTATTCTCCCCTTGATCGGATATCGAGAGGAATTTTTTTATACTTTTTCCAAAAATTTGTTTTTTTCCATAAGGTTTTAAATTCTATAAAATCTTAGAAAGTACGAGATCTTTTTACTCGGAAAAATAAACCCATGAATATATAGTGTATTCGGCGGTAAATAATAGAAAGTAATATGCTCCACCTAGCGACCTTTTACGCATAGGTTCGCATATCGGTGTGCACTAGTTCTAGAATGTACGTTGTTTCCTTCCTTTTATCATGCACAAGCTTCATTCTCTATGCATTTTACCTAAGGCACATCAATCACAAGTTAACTAAGTATTATGAAGAACGGAGAGGAGCGACCATACCTTTTCTCTGCAATAACATGAGGTCTACAAATTCAAATGACCGAATCTGCGGTACCGGAAGTTGTTCGGTACACAATCGATCCACCTACAACCATGGATCGTTGTGGTATACTCTTTACATCCGGTCTGTATAGGCTTCCTACGCGCACGCCGTCCATAACAATTTCTTTCTGCCAATCCTTTATGACACAATTAGTCTTGAAGAGTTCGACTTGCATATCTTGATCAGTTATCATGGATACATGTATCAGATTTTTCTTGATTCCGAGGTATATAAAACATTTTTAAGATGGCTGATTTTACCATTGGTAGCTAACTGGAATATCCCCATAGCCTCTAATCTCGTATCCACTATCATCTCCTAAATAAATTTTTGATCCATATGTAATTTCTTCAAGATTTTCAAAATATTCCTTTACCTCTCATGTCGGAAGGGATGCCTTTGAAATCGACATACCAGATGGCATCCTCATTTGATGTTGAAAGGAGCACGATCGAACGCGAACGGTCGAAATTTGTGTGAAATCTTCATCTTCTTCAACATCTTCTTCAACAAAATATCTCTGTGTTTTGCTATCGCCAACTTTTTATTTGCATCATTTGCATAGCTTCTTAAAGTATTCATTACGTATATGACCCTTCTTTCCACAACAATAACATCTTTTTACGAATAAGTTTATAGACATACCTTTGTACGGACTCTTCTGCGATGTACCTCCTCTCTGCTTCTTTGATGTATTTGTGATTACTATTGTAGGCTGTTCCCTCTGAATGATCGTCATTTTGCCATCCAAAGCAAGATCATCGCTACGGGGTTTCAAATTTTGCCGCCGCTCATCTTCTTGCGGCAAGATCCTATTAGATTTTCAAATGTGGCTTCTTTTCTCCTTCTTGCCAATCTTGTGATGAACATTTGATATTCATCTGTCATCCGTTCGGTGTGATTGTGACGAGATCGGAGTCGGACACTTTCTCCCCGATGTCCCAACTCGTCTTTCACATCTTTAATTCGCGCGATAAATGCGGCAGTAGTCTCGCTTTCGTCCATCTTCATTGAAAACAACTTGCTTTTGAGTGCCATAATTCGACTTGTATTACGGGTACGATGCAAAATTTTGATGGTCGTCCGGATACTCCGCGGAGCGTTTCTGATCTCTTATATGTGGGATAATGTTGTCCTTAACGGACATCTTGGCATGACTTTCACCTTGTTTTCTCGCTTATCCCATTCTTTCTCCTGTGTATTTTCCCTGTGTTTGAATTCGGCCTCTGTTCATCACACAGCAACTTATCGACCATGCATTCCGCACACACCCGCCAGCAACGTACGAATCTTAAACTTCCAATTCGTGAAGTTAGATCCATCGAAGTTTTCCGGACTCGTGGAGATAAGATTCCATCATATTACTCATTACGAACTGATCCACACGTAAATGAATCTGATTAATTCGAGAAAAAAAAAATGAATGCTGTCGGATCTTGTCACACGATTTGCCAACTGCTTTGCTAGTTCTCTGATCAACCCACTATATCTTCGATTTAGATCAACAATATCCCGACAAATCTGCAATTCAAACTTAACAAAGAGAAAATCCGTGTTTTCTAATACGATACCAAAAACGTCCAGATCAAAGCAGTCAGGTCTGCCTCTCGAACCTTATCCACAACTTCTCCCGTCCGCAACTCCGAGGTAAATCGTCCGATTGAAGGTGAGGCTTCCCGCGGATCTCCTTGAAGGTGAGGTGGTGCTTTCTGTGTGAAAAAATGCGCCTTTCGTGATGCGATTTTTCCATGCGTTTGCGCCAATATGGTATTTTTGTGCGGTGTCGTGATTGTAGGCGAAACCCGGATGCGCTAGTTGCACTTCTGGCACGCTATAAACGCGAAAAATGCACCAACCCCCTTCTACTTAGAAAATTAAAAGTCTAAGTCCATGAGCCGGAGATATTCTTTGCGACCTGCTCGATTGATCACTAAGCACGTGAGCACAAAGCTCTCATGATCATGCGGCTACAAAAGCACCTTTAGCCACGAAGGCAATTAACCTGAGCAAGCCCAGCCCTGTAAAGGCACTTCAACCACAAAGGCGATAAAGATCGGGCTCACCCAATACATTTGTGATACCGAGATAAAATATGCACGGGGTGAAAAGAGGAGTTGTAGCTCACGGGTGAGGCACTTTTTGGAGGCTACACTCAAATTGAGAAGATCACTCTCGTACACTCTACATTCATGAATGAAATATTACATCATTAAGTACATTACTAGAAACCAAGTTGCAACCAAACCCCTAAACTCACAGAACGAATCCCAAGGCGAGGGAGATACGTTAGAACTTGTGTAACCTTTTCCCCATTAATACAAAATAATATAATTATTTTAAGCGCTCACTTCGGTGTTTACTGTGTCCAGGCGGTCATTTTCTTCAATCATCTTATGGTAACCCAAGAAAACTATTACATTATAAAAGTGTAGGTAAGGTGATGCAAAGCATCCCGAGAAGCAAAAAAATGTCTGATTCATCTCTTATTTTAAAGAAGGAAAATATTATACTATCAAAGGGGTACGTATGTAAGTTCATAGCAAGTATATGCGAAGAAAAACTAATATAAAGTTCGTCAACAAAATCGCGGCTCAGTATTAAGACGGTCTGCTAGAATTTCTAGAATTAGTGTAGCGGAGGTTTTTTTGTAAGTGCGGTGTTAGAATTGTAGATTTTTAATATATATAATTTTTAAATATACAACACTAATAAAATATATTGTGATATATATCGTTTTTTACTAGTATCGGTGAAAAAGAAGGTTGTTACTTTCAATTTTCAACACATATTTATTTTTCTAATGGTACGTGATTTTTTTTTTTTAATTGTATATGTTTTACTTGAGTTGTTTTTATAAGTTATCTAATCCCAATAGATGGACATCGTGTTGGAGTTGGGAAGTAATTATACTTAATTAGAATTTTATTGTGGAACTTCTTTTTTCACAATGGATTGATTTTTCTTTTAATTATGTATGTTTGAATTGAATTGTTTTTATAATTTATATAATCTTAATATATGGACATATTCTTGTTGGAGTTGAGGAGTAATTATATTTAATTAAATTTTATTTTAAGTTCCATAATTTGTAAAAGTTTTTAAGTTGAGTTGATGGATATCATTCTTGTTTGAGGGTGTGGATAGATTATATTTAAGTAATTTTATTGCTAATTTTCTCAATCAACTATTTGTAAAACTTTTAACTTGTAACTTTTTAAACTAAAAGGTTCATTATCATTGAATTTTGGGAAGGATAATGGTGTTTATCGTTATTGTTATCTATTTTAAAAATTAAAAAAACTAAAAAATTATTATAATGAACTATATCATGATTTTAATGTCATGTTAATGTTTCATAATGGTTCATTATTTATTTTAGTATTCAAATTAAAGATGATTAAAGGCAAAGTCACCTTCTTACTAGGGCTTTTTAATTTAAATTCTACTTAAAGGTATCCTCTATTTCACAACCAAAGAGAAAAACACTTATCACATTGATCTTATTCACTTTAGTGAATCTTGTAGCAAGTCTCTTTGCATATAGTTCTTGAGAAAAACCAATATATATGATTCAACGTTTTTCATAGCAAGCACAAAATAACTTCTTTTGATATTATGAAAAAGACAAATAATAAACTGGATGCTTCTTAGCTTACATTAATATTGCATTGAGATTTTTAAAGACAACATTTCCTTCAACCTAATTTCAAAAATTTAGAGAATCCTAACTCTGAAACAACTATTCTTTGTATACTTTAATAGATTGGGTTATTTAATCCCACTCCTAGAAAAATAAAACTTTCTACGAAAAAAAATAAAAAATAAAAAATAAAAAAATGTTTACATAAATATAAGTGATGGATATCTCTCTGAGCCAAGTAAGTTCATTTTGTATAAGTAAGTTAATACGCGTTCAAAAAAATCAATGTTTTCTAATGGATTGAACCCTTGCAAATCCTTTCCCGTATTCGGAAATTAATGTAAAAGATGTGGTTGTATGTACAAATTAATTACTCTCAAATAAATTTAAGGCTTTTTCTTTGCAAGTGTGAAGGAAATTATGAATAAATCACTTTTCTCATTCTACACTTCCGATTCAATAAAAGAAAACCCAAATATAGAAAATATAACTCTTTTTGCTGTGACATATCATGTAATTTCACAAAGAAAACCCAAATATAGAAAATATAACTCTTTTTGCTGTGACATATCATGTAATTTCACGCAGAGACATATCATGGAATATTTTTATGATTTTAACACAAAAGTGGCAAACGGTGTCACCAATTGTTGATATAAATAAACCATCTTGGTACAGCTAACTATTTTTCCTGAGACATATCTATCACTCTACATGACAAATAACTGGTTATACAAAGGTACATTGATTTAATATTGCAGTTTTGTTCGTGCATTGAGCCAATTGGGAATTCAATTGTATGCCAATTGAGAGAGATTACATTAATTTGACATCACGAAGTATCAACTTTCCGTCATGATGGCCATTGTCACTCTACAAAACTGACTTCAGCAAAGAACCAAAAAAAACCTAACTTCAAGAGAAAAAAAATGTATCCAGATCAATTTACGTATTGTAGTCATTGGTCAGGAGTTCGGGCATTGGTCTGTGCCTCGTTTCTTTGATTAACAAGAGTTTAAGATGAAATTAGGATCAAACTACATGAATCCATGTCGTATTTAGATAATGGATGTATATATCCAACCTATGAAAAAATAAAGTAATAAAGTAACATATTCACTTTATTATCACGGTTATGGTGTTTTACATATATTATTTATAATCTTTTTCAATTATGTCTTTCTCTTTTTCTATCAAGCATGGATTAACATAATATTTATATAAATTTGTGCTGGGTCATAGTGTATATTTAGGAAATACATTTCTTTTTTATCGTCCTTTCTCTTATTCCTATACTTGCTACGGACAACTAAAACACTTGAGGAACTACAAATTTTCACAATATTCATTATATTCCTATATGAATACTTCCATGATAACTTAGTAATAAAGGAACAAAAATTGAATCAATACGTATATCATTTGAATTTATCATCCTCTTCCTAAAGTGGCATGTTGAAGTCTAGACAAGTGTTTATCTTCTTCCATCTTCTAGCGCTAGATTCATTTAAGCTGATATACAAAAAAGTAAAACTTATTCATGTAAGGCCACAATCTGATTGTGAAGTGACTCTAAATCATCCACTTTTTCTCTTTAGCCAATATTTAAAAATTTGGATCTACACTGTTCTACCTCCTACGATCTCATATCCATTACCATCATATCAAATTGGAGGGATTCAATTTTCTCTGCTAATTGAGTAACCTGATTCCTTGCATCTACGGTTGGATTTTCTTTTTCCACTAATGTCACCCATATCTTTATCTCTACCTCAGCCACACCTTAAGGGGTTCGATTTAGGAATAAAACAATCCTTAGTGTAGCGTACATTCACTCCCCCAACATCTAATTTTTCAAAATATAGGTAATTTTGCAATCTGTCAATGGTTAATGTCTCAACTCGGACCAAGTTAAGGCCAACCACTTAAATTTTAACTAATAAACATGTGATCTATGCATATAATTGAAATATGATTACATTTATACTTCAAAATATTAGTTATGAATAACTAATATAACAACTTATAAGCTTCCTAACTAACTAACTATTTAGAATCTCTAAGGATCCCATAGGATTACAACATTCCCTCCCTTAATTCGAAGGGAAATCTAACATACCAAGTAAGGATCTAATTTTTTCAAACTTTTCACGCCTTAATGCTTTGGTAAAAATATTTGCAATTTTTTTAGAAGTTGGACAATGTCTCGGATGAATTTTTTTTGCCTCTACATGATGTGGAATCAAATGATCTCGTTGTTGATATGTTTGGCTTGATCATGAAACTTTTGATTCTTGGCCAATTTAATTGGTAGAAGAGTTGTGAAAAAATAGAGGATTGACTTTTTGTTTCTCCTACAAATCTTCGATTATTTTGAAGCCAAATTATTTTCTCGGTGGCTTGTTGCTCCAGCATATTTGGCTTCGGTGGTAGGAAATCAACGAGGACTAGATTGCTTTTGATCTCAGGCGAGCGGTTGTTGATCCAAGGTTCATCGAATATCAAAATTTGAGACTCCATTTTCTTCATCTCCATCGAAATATGAATCTAAATAACGACGGAATTGAAGTCTAAAACTTCGGAATATTTGATGCCATAATTTGAGTTGCTTTTAAATATTTGAGGAACTCTTTTTGTTGTTACCCAATGTGCCTCACAAGGATGATGCATAAACCTAGAAATAATTGACTGACAAAGGTTATATCACGACAAACAATAGACAAATAAATCAAACTTCCAACCAAGTTTCATGTACTTTTGGGATCTTCAAATGAATTTCCTTCTTTGGAAGTGAGTTTCAAATTACGCTCCATTGGAGTAGAAACATGATGAGATACATGCATACTATGTCTTGTTCAATAACTTATCAACATATTTATTCGAGAGATGAAAATAATTTTATTTTTTTATCAACCTCAATACCAAGACAATAATGAAGTAAACCTAAATCTTGTCATATCAAAAACCTTTTTCAATTCCTTCTTTATAGATGATATATATTCACTTAGTACATTTCCTATGATCATCAGTACATCAACATATACAACTAGATCTACAATTGATCTTCCAAATTTCTTAATGAAAAGAGTTGGATCATCTAGGTCAAAATTTTATAGTTTAATTTAAGAATATGTTTAGTTAACCCATACCATACTCTGGCGCTTATTCAAGGCTGTATAAAGACTTCATTATTTTGAAAATATTTTTATTCCCTTTAACGGAAAAACCTTCTCGCTGAAAATTGTAAACATCTTCTTCCAAGTCTCCATTTAGAAAGGAGTTTTTGACATCCATATGATGAATTTTCCCTTCTTTAGAGAGCTGCTGATAGAAAGAAATATATCTAATAGTGCCCCATTTAGCTATAGGAGCAAAATTCTGCGCATATTTGATACCTTCTTTATATGCATATCCCTTCGCTACAATTTTTTCTTTGTGTTTGTCTAACAAAAAATCTAGGCTTGAAAATTAGTTTTATAGATCCATTTTCAGCCAATAGGTTTGATGCCGACGGGGAGGATCCACACGACCTCCATGTGCCATTTTTTATGGAAGACCATATTTATTTTTCATTGCATCTTTCCACTTGTTCATAAATAATAGCTTCTTCAAAGCAAGTAGTTTCACAATCCTGGAAAAACTAAATTCACAATGAGAATAGTTACGAGGAACTTCCAACCTTAAAATCATCATATTTATTTGGAAATGTTCGAATATAGGTTGCCTTCATAAAGGTAGTGTAGGAAGTTATTCAAGGAGGTTGTAGAAGTTACTCATATTCTTCATCTGGCTAAATTCTTGCCATTTTTGTCAATGTTTCCTCGAAGCACTTGCATCAACTAATTCCTCATCAACAACAATGGAATTATCATCGTCAGCAATTTCTCATCATTGAGAGAAGGAAACTCATGGAATGATCGAATATAGGAATCCCCTTCGGGATGGGGAAGTATATTATCTAATTGATAATCACACTTTTCTATTTCATTAAGTTGTCTATTAATAGTGAGGGAATATTTATCATTTCAAGAAAAATTACATCTCTTGAGAAAATAAACTCTTCATCATATAATCATTATGCCTTAGAAGTCATGGAATACCTAAAAATATACATTTCCTACATCGTTCCTCCATCTTATTCCTCTTATGTTTAAGAATCCATAGCATAACATTGGGAACCAAAAATTCGGATATGTTTAACAACGGGAAGATGACTATACCACATTTCATAAGGAGTTACGTTGTTAATGAAAGAGGAAGGGTAACTATTTGTAATGTATGCCGCACATAGCACGAAGCATCTCCCCAAAACATTAATTTTACATACTTAAAAAACATCATTGACCACACCATATTAACAATGTTCTATTTATTCATTTAGCAACACTATTTTTTATTGAATTATATGGTATTGTGGTCGGAGTGTTTGATGGCATTCTCTTGCAAATATGTTTTAAAAGCATGTGAATTATATTCTCCTCCATTATCGATCCTTATAGTACCAATATTAGGTTGTGCTTCATATGTTATCAAGAGATGTAATTTCTTAAACATGTCAAAAACTTGTGATTTTATTTAACGGATAAACCAACACGTCCTAGAATAATCATCGATAAGAGTGAGTATGTATTTATTTCCATTCGTAGTTGGTACAAGCATTGGAACATATATGTACGAGCATATGAGGCTTAGTTTTCTTGTAGATCTAGACTTAGAATTCTAAAAGACTATTTGTGATGCTTGCCAATATGCAAGCATTGCATGGGGTTAATTTTAAGGAATTGTTGGAAGTCCCTTAATCCCATGTTGTTTCATAATTTGAATACTTTAATAATTAACATTACTAAAGCGTGCATTCTATAATAAAGAAAGAAGACGGAGTATCATTTTATCGAACCAAATAATTTGTGGTGATACAGCAGACGACATACCATGCAACTTCAATAATTTATCTTCTTCCATAGCAAACATTATAGTTTTATTATTATCAAATTCTCTTCTAATTTGTACTTTACCATCAAATATGTGAATGGAATGTCCCTTTGCTATATTATTTGTAAAAGAGATAACAAATTTCTTTGGAACTACGGAATGTAAAGAACACCATTCCAAAATATAATTTTGAAGTCCATGACTTACAATTGAATTGAACCGGTCACGATGGTTTGATTTGGGAATTATTAGAAAAATACACCACTTCGTCAATATTATCATTGAATTAATCAAAGAAATCTCTTGAAAGATCATATGACACGTGGACCATGTACCTAGAACCCAGTTTTCATACCATGAAAAAAAGAATTACTAAAAACATCCTCCATGTGGAAATGAAAATGCAAAACAACATAACATATGCATTCTCAGACATTGTCCTCTATACGGAATTATATGATCTTTATTTTCAAGTAATTTTTCTTTTTTTCATTAACATTTTATCCGGGGAATTCTACAATTTGCAACATTATGTCCAAGTTTACCACATCTAAAACATTTTACGGCTAGTTTATTAAAAAAAATTGCTTTGTTTTCATTTTTCTATCCCAGCTCCCCGGAATATTTCTTCCCCCACTCTATAATTCTTCTTACCTCAATCTCTATTACCCTTAGTATTTCTGAAATATTCCTCTTGAGGTTTTTGGTCTTTTTGAGCAACAAATGGGGTTTTAGTATTAGAACTATGTGATGATTTTTCCTTGCTAAAAACCTTCTCTCTTTACACAATTTTCCCTACTAATTTTTCAAAATCTAAATCTTTTAATTGTCCACTAGCTTGGAGAGATTCCAAGTAGTGTTAATAAATAGGGTAAAGAGCTTTATAAAGCTATTAAGTGGAGAATCCAACTTTAACTCTAGTATATTCAATTTCATGATTGATGGCTTTAATTTTAGAGGCAAGTTTTAAAGGGATCATTATCGCTCGTTTCTAGATTAAATAACTTCAACAATTCTTAAGATTATCTCCAATTCGGAATGTAGTCACTCAAAGCTACTTTTAGTTTTTAAGGCATCATAAGCTATTTAACTTTCTAGGAGTGATGTATATGACTATCTATTCTCAAACTAAAGTGGAGATTAACACAAAGGCCTTCTTATGCTTTCTTTGATATATTTATAGTTATTTCCACTCCTCGTGCCATTTTGGTGCATCCTCTCCTTCTCCTTCCACGGACTTCTGCATCCCATAAATCATTAAAGATAAAATCATTTTTAACTTTCCTAAAATACTCTTAGCAATTTCAATTTTGGAAAGGACAATCCAAATTAAAGACACCAATGAGTTCATCTTGTTAAGATAATCTTAAAAAATATATAATTTCTAACCCTTTCAAAGCCCAAATTTATCTTGTAGATTCAATATGTTTTAACCCTTGCAAGACATAGATTTAACTTGAAAATCAATCTATTTTAATCATTTCAAAAAAAATATTTTCTTTTTAAATTTTTTTTAAGAATGTAACTTATTGATCCCCAAAGCGATATTGGCGGAGAAATATGCACAACTCGATTTTCTTTCTTCCAAAAAAAGGAATTTTCTCCAAGTGTTCACGCGTTTGGAAATCACTTTCTCCATAGTTAACATATAAAAACCTCGTTCTTCCACAACGAAAAAAAAGCTTCAGTCCTCCACAATGTTGGAGAGTTATGTTAGCCACAGAAACAAGTCCTCGGTTCAATGCTCCGCGGCGTTACCACCCAGTCCCACCAAAAAACAAACACGAGCCAATCCATGAGAAATGCATAGTTACGGTGGTTTCTCCTGATTATGGTGAACGACATATCTCCACCAGGTATAGTGAACAATGTATCTTCACAATGATGGTGAAAAAAGACTCTCCACATGCATTAAATGAGGGTTCCTTAATCAAACCTCGCTCGGATGCCAGCATGGCTAATAAACACATTTGATCTCTGCATATACTTCATTGAAATCTTCTTACATTTATACTTCAAAAGATTAGTTATGACTAACTGATCTAACAACTTATAAATTCCTAACTAACTATGTTAGAATCCCATAGGATCCCATAGGATTACAACATTAACTCCCTCACTACCAATATGTGGCACAAACAAGGCTCTTAAATCGACCTATGACCCAAAGTGAGTCAAACATGTCTAACCACAAGCCATCCTATGTTTTCGATAATTTCACAATCACTCACGAAAATGAAAACTTATGTATAGATATCAAACAATCATTCCTCGAGTAGAATCCATTCCATGGTCTGTTCCATCCTAGGAATATAAATTTCGAGCTACCCAACTTGAAGGTGGAAGGCCACGATCCTAGAGTGTTAACTCCACCCACGATGCCAAAAAATAAGTAGCTTAAAGAACATATCCCAATAATACATGCAAGATATTCCAAACAATAAACAAGGATAGGAACCAACCTCAAAGCTAGTAAGAGGAGGAAGCAGTCACAGAGAGGGTTTCTATTCAGCCCAGACCCCCAATTCTTGTGCTGCCTGCCTAATTTTACCACCATTTGCCAAAGTGATTCTGAAGAATTTGTATTGAGAAGAAATTGGAGTATTTGTATGCTTTAATTCTCACATCATCAACAAGATCCCATATGAGTCTAGTGTCATTGCAATATAATTATTTGTAAGTGCCTCTCCTCCAAGTGCATTCATATGAATCTAGATTTATGATGACATATATGTATTGTCCCAATTATGAAAAGCAGGTAATATTTGTCAATATTGATGCACCAAACTTATTTGGGGTGGTGTGAAATTCTTTGGCTCACGCTTCTAATTTTTAATTGAAAACCCCCAACCATATGTGGTTCCATGTAATAATTATTTGGTAAGGTAAATCAAACTTCCTTTCTTAGATATAAAAATTACATTTTTGTTTTGTTTTGGAGGACACTAACCCAAGTGGTTTTTTATCTCTAAATGACCAAGTAGCTTGGTTCACACATTTATCAACTTATTTTTATTGTTTGCTTTAGGATATGAAAGTACTCATTTTATGATAAGGATGTTTCTAATTTGTTTAGTGATTTTATGTATCCCAAACTAAATATTTCTTCTTTATGAAAATGTGAATAAGAAATTATAATATGGTGTGTGGGGAGTTATATTTAATAAAATTGTAATGAAGTAACATTTCTTATTTATTTTTTAGAATTTGTTCTGAGACCTCATCGCAATTCTTAATAGGGTTTCCTTAAGATTTATACAAGACACCCCCCTTTGCACTCGTGCCACCCCTCCAATTATATATTTCTTTAACTAAAGGAAAATATTATATTATAAAGGATGTACATAAGATAATTGCAAGCATATGAGGAAAGAGTAATATAAATTTCTTCAAAAAAATGTTCAACTCTCGAAGGTATCAAAGTGGCTATATTTTCAAATAAGAAAGATGTTTTATATTATATGTGTTGGGTTGAGTGTGTATATAAACACACACACACACACACACATATAAACTAATAGAAATATGATGATTTCTTATCAATACTTTATGAAAAAAAAAAATTTATTCAATATTCATGACAACATTTTTAGTGGTTTGTGACTTCCTCTTTATAATTATATTTAAATCAATTTATTTTTTATGACCTATCTTGTTGGAGGTTGTAGAGTGGTCATCCTTCTTATATTTTATTACTACGTTTCTCAATCCAAAATTTAATTCAATTTCTACCTTTTCATAATCAAAAGGTTCATTGTTATTAAATGTTTTGAAGTATAGTGATGTTTATGTTCATGAACTTATAAGTTGAAAAGAACAATAATTTTATGTTACAATGGATTATTTCCAATGTCCTCTTAATTTATTTCAGCATTCAAATTGAAAATGATTAATGGAAAATCCAACTTGGAGGGTGTATATTCCACATCCATCATAGAAGAAAATGTGGCACAATGTTTTTGCACTTCACTAAATCATGTAGGAAGTCTATTTACACATATAGCTCTAGAAAAAACCAAATGAACATGATTCAAAGTTATTAAAACTAAAAAAAAAAAAATAGTAAGGAATGTACAAGATTCTTATATAAAATCAATAGAGCATAGAGATCCTAAATGGCCACTTTTTCTTGAGACGAAATTTAAAATGTACAAAATAAAGGAATCAACAAACCAAATCCAAGGAAACGATTCACTTAGAATCTATAAAACACAAAAATAATCTTTGTATACCTTAAAATATTAATACATTTGAGCTTCAATACAATTAAATCATTCCAAGAAATGAAATAATTCTTACCTAAATATTAGTGATCGATAACTCTCCCTATGGAATAGCTAGATCCCTTCCTATCCATAAATCCACTTTGCATATGGGTAACAAACTTAGTAATTTCAAAATATAATTTTTTTCTAATGGGATTGAGTCGTGACAAATTCCCTCCCCATGTTAGGAAATTAATGTAAAGGATGCGGAGGTATGTGGAAACTAATTGTTCAAGGATCAATTTACAACTTTTTTTGCATCTTAATAGATCATAGTTGGAATTTTTTTTATTTTAATACAAAAATGAAAAAGGATTGCACCAAATTATTAAAGGGGAGATTATGAATAAAACAATTTCCTTAGTGGACATTGGTGTTCCAATGAAACAAACTAAGATTGAATAAAATAACACCGTTTTCCTAAGACTAGTCAATTTAATATGTTAATGTTAGACTAAAGGAATACACCTTAGTCCCATCCAACATATATATTGTTTCCCTCTGAGATAGCCCCATTCAATGTTCTTTCATTGAATAATCTATATAAAATCAATTAAAAACATTCACATTCTTTCATAACATAATAACTCAAGTGTGGCATGGACAATTCCTAATATAGTCACTAAGATTACTTAGAAGAACAAAATCTCACCTAGTATACAAGAAATATACCTAGACATAGATATTTTAGAGGGGAAGAATGTAAATCTATATTTCTGAAAATGAGAGTTACAACAAAGATTACTTACCTTGAGATCTATTTTGTATTCCTAGTGTTAGCGCTCAAATCTACCTTAGGCTGAAATAAGGTAAAACTCAAGGCTACATCAAACCACGCTCAGCCTCGTAGCTAGCCCTACGGAGACGAGAAGGGAGCTCTCTCTAGGGTCTTATCTCGGCAAAAGATCTTCAAAGGGGCTGAGATGACTTATAATGAACAATGAATACTGATTTTAGGCTAGTAAAGAGATAGGAATGTTTGATTTTGATTTTTTGGGTTTTTTGTTGGAGAAATGGGAAAAAACAATTTTGGGTCCGGGGATAAGGCCAGATCTTTGCAGAATTCGAGTTGGGGCGAGGTAGGCAATAGTCTTGATGCTTTTGGTTGAGTATATGGATGGATCAGAAAGACAAGGAGCTGAAAAGGGCAAGGATGAACATGGATCCTTTTCAAACAGGCGAAAACATACAAAACTAAATGAATTCAAAGGCAAAGCACTGTAAACAATGGATTCAACCTCATCTACTCATTCATTTTAGTTTCAGAAGCATAAGAAGGGATGGAATACATTAAACATGAAATAACTTAAAATAAACTGAGAGAAAACACCATCAAGAACTGAAAGCCACAAGAATCCCAACAGGTGCTGCAAAACCTCTGATCTTTCCTTAGCCAAAATATGAAAAATATGTACAATAGTGTGCCAAAAGTTTCCCAAGAGTCTAACCTGTAGAATGTCTCAAAAATTACAATATATAGATCACTCTAACCCCTTCCCATGCCTCTAGGGGTCGAATTCCTTCTTCAGGGATCAGTTTCAACCAAATTCTAATCAAGGAGCTAAAATCTAGGCAGCTAACAACTTGCCTCTAAAAGAGTGGAAACTGATTCATTTACATGATTTTCACTTTTTTGAGAGTGAATCTTCTAGAATAGGTAAAAGTAAGCCAAAGTTACATTCCAACCATCAATTTACATCATGAAAACCCAAAAATTTCATCCACAAGCAAAATTGGTCCCAACTGGCCGAAATTCTAAGCTGGAAGTTGAAAAATCAGCCAAAAGTCTATATGGGTAGCGCGCCTAAGCTATATGGGTAGCGCACCTTTCAGCCTGATTTTGGGGCACTTTCCGGCATCCAAATTGAGCTCATGATAGCTCGTTGGAAAGACCTGGATGTTGGCTATCCAACCCAAGTTGAATTTCCCAATTTGGAGCTCATTTGTGCCTCCAAAACTTCATTCTCCCAGAAGTACTTCCTGCTGGTGCAAAAGGTGGCAGCAAGGTGGTTTTCATGGTGTTTTTGGGCCTTTTGACCATCCAGAATCTGATGAAATGCTTTGGAAATGCCTGAGCATGCATAAATTACCATTAAAAACCCAAAAATACAAATATTTCCTTCAGAAAGTGTCCCAAACAAAAGTGAGCATGTGGACGCGCTACTCGTATAGCTGAAAAATTTGTTTTTGGACCAAAATATTTCAAAATAACAAAAATTTCTCCGAATTTGTTCAAATTCAGAGCGAAGACCCTCCATCATGTATCATGCCCAGCCAACAAAGCCTCGGCCAAAATCCGGAGTGGATCAGGCCTCTTCCGCCGTTTTAGTGCTTCGCTCAACCTCCTCTTCAGAATCTTCATTCTTGCTTTGCAGACATGCATGCAGGCCCAATAATGACCTTTCATGTGACGAAGCATGTCTTTTTCTCTGTTGGACTTTTCCAAAAACTTCTCTAGATGAATGTTAACATGCGTGAGGCAAGAATCTCGATCAGCCAGTGTCATATCACCAGGTCTCTTCCGGGCCAATTGTCGATCCTCACGGATTCGCCGCAGCTCATAAAGTGTGTGCTCATCCTCTAGCTGTTTGTTACACTACTCCAAGTAGTTTATCACCCACTGAGCCTTCTAAAACTTATCTTTCAGCGTGTCATTTTCAGCCCTTTGCTCCTGGATGATCTCTTTCAGTTTTGAGCTAGGAGAGCTCGCCTCAACATCAATGATCGTGAAATCCATGTCCCGACCTCCTGATGGACCCTCATCATACATGGGCTTCTTGCCCCTGTCCTGGATCTGCACCTGTGCTGAAGAAGAAGGTGAGACCCCTTCCACATCATGTGGAGATAATACTCGCTCTGCTGATGGAGTCGGCGAGACCCCTTCCACCCCGGGTGGAGATAATACTCGTCGTGTAGCTGCAAATAAGGCCCCGTGGCCTCGCTGGTATGTCACATACAATGGAGCACTGATATGCTCAATCTCAAGAATGTCAGGCTGGTGTGAAGGCTCTCCCGCATCATGACCTACCTCGGGAGGCGGCTGTGGCGCTGTGAAAAAGTCACTGGAGATGAAATCCTCCCAAGTGATGCCCTGCTATGGAATCACTGTCATACTCCTGCTCATAAACTGAATCTGTCTCTGACATGGCTCTGAAAACAAGATGTCTGCAATATGTATGTTGATATAGGTGTAATGAAGTCAAAGTTTCAATGTATGCTCAAAACCCAAATATATTGCACATGTACCAAAACATCATAAGAAAACAAGTGACAGTGGTAATAGCTCTGTTTAGTGGATTGGCATTAAAGACAGTCTATGTTTTGATCACAAGAAAATTTTGACAAATGAGTAGACAGTGTAATGTATGAAACAACCTTTACAATATTGGCCAAGGATTTGTCAAAGGACTATGTTTGTCAATAGGAAACAGTGGGAATGAAACAATAGTAATGACAACAGTGGTAATACTATGGCGATGGAGGATATGGATAAGTCAACATGAGACTATGTGAAAACATGAAAGGACGTGGCAGCAGTGGTAAAATGGCCAAGAAAAGGCATGAGGATGATGTACATAATGTGCCAGGGCGCCACAAGCAATACATGCATGAGCATATATACCAATCACAAAAGTTTACAAACCCTTCACAAGACTGTCATATATCTTTTAAAACCCTGAGAATTGAATTTGCTATGAACATAGGGTTTATAGATTTCTCCTCAAGCAATGTTTGTTTCCCAACTTCAAAAATACCAAAACCTCTTTCAAAAATCACTGAGCAATGATTAAAAACCTGTTTGCAAGTGGATGGAGGCGTTTGAGCTCGAAATCGGACGCAAAAACAAATATTTTTGGCTCTGTCACTATATGGGTAGCGTGCCTACCCAACGGGTAGTGCACCTTATATGGGTAGCGCACTTGAGGTTTAACACTGGCTGTAGGCGTTATATGGATAGCGCCCCTTATATGGGTAGCGCGCCTCCTGTATGGGTAGCGCGCTACATAGTACATTTTGCAGGAGGCTTTTGGAGGCCTTCCTGGTGTCCAAAATAAGCGTGTGATAGCCCGTTGGAAAGATATTGGAGTCTAATTTCGAACCCAAGTGGAATTTTTCAATTTGGACTTCATTTTCCTTGTCAGAAATCAAATCTCCCAAAACTTGTCAAAAAGAGCAGAATGAGGCTGCCTCAAGGCAGAGCGTTGTTTCAGTCAACTTTTGAAGGTCTTCCTCAACTCCAAATTGAGCTCATGATAGCTCATTGGAAATATATTTGTGTCTAGTTATCCTTTGACTCATCAAGCAAGTCATTTATCCAACCATGCTAGGATAAATCTTGATTTTCCCAAGGTCACTTCAGAGGTGCATTCAATTCTCCTGAGGCAATGGTATTTTTTATATTTCTCTAAAACCATGATACCTGTGTAAAAAGTGAATGAGGTTTTTCTTACTTGGCATGTTTTTAACAAAAACCTCTCTCAGGTTTCCAAAATTCATCTTTTATTGCTCTGAAACATCATTTGAGTGAAATCTATCCCGATGTGTGAAACAAAGGATTTTGTCGAAATGAGGCGAAATGAAGGGGATAAGGGGCTTCTAAATTCTTGGGAAAATTTTTGGAACTAGGGAGGGATGTTGGGAAGTAGGGGAAAGTGGAATCTCAAAGATCAAGTGAGGGGAAGGGGTCCAAAAGGGAAAAACACAGGCCTAGCCTAGAAAATTGCCAAGTTGTGGCAAGAAACTAGGGTTTGTGGAAAAATAAGGAATTTGGGGGATCTCAGTGATGTGAAGTGTTTAATAAGTTATATTAAGGATAGGGGAAGGTGTGTGAACATCAGGATACAATTTTTTTTGATGATTTGACCATCCAAGAGGAATTACCTCCAAAACCCTAGGTGAGGGAAATGGACCTTACCAAGGCACAAATGAAGCATGAAAAAGATGTAAAATGACCCAATGGAACCTGACATGATGATGAAAACCCTCTGAATGATGGTACACTCAGCTGAATGGTGACATGGACCGACATTTGGACAACTTTGAAAAGAGTGAAAACAAACCCTAGACCTAATGCCTAGTGACAAAATTTTTCTTGAAGACTCATTGAAATGACAAAATTTGACCTTGACACCTTAAAATCACTTTGTAAGAGCATGTTTGATCACTGGAGGAAGGCTGCAAAGGCTGACTCTAACAC